>VMDO01029007.1:0-23170 GCA_007922755.1 Pedetes capensis
ATTCTGCTGTTACCAGGTAGGGTGTTCCATAGATGTCTATCAGGTTTAGATGCTTTAATAGTCCTATCCAGGTATTCTATTTCTTTTCAGATCTGTCTTGTTCTATCCATTATTGAAAGTGGAGTATTAAAATTTCCAACTACTATTGTTGAAGTATTTCTCCCTTTAATTCTCACAGTTTTTCCTTCATGTATTTTAGGGCTATTTTGTTTAATGTACATATATTTACAGATGTTAAATCTTCTTGATGAATGGATTATTATCATATATTACCCTTGCTTCTCATAATAACTTTTGTCGTCAACTCTACATTGTCTAAGTATAACCACCTCTGCTCTCTTTTGGTTACTGTTTGCATGAGAGATCTTTTCCTAAACTTTAATTTTAACTTATTTGTATCTTTGAATATAACACACAGTTGGATCCTGATGTGCTAAATGCTGTTTGGTGGGTAAATCTATCAAAGTTCCAGGCCAGGTCTCTGCTGAATGCTTCCATTTGGGTGCAGATGGCACCACAGCTTCTGCAGGCACCGCTTCTGTGGGCTGTCCTTGTTTTGTTCTTATCTGGGTACTGATGGCAGTGTTTTCGGCTTGCAAAAACCAGCCAGCCAGTGGACACTTTTGTTTGCAGTAGACACAAAAAACTTAAGGAAAACTATTCTTGATTCCTTTCTTGAGAGATGAATAAAAGTGATCCTGGGGGCTGAGAGGAATACCTGATCCCTACTCTTCTCTATTCCCACGTCCCAGCCTCCTGCATGGAGGAAGAGTCCTTCTTTGTGGGAAGGCACTGTGGTGCTGCCTCTTCCTGCTTTCTAGGAGGACCTCCGTGTAGGGGATCCCTGTAGCCCAGGGACTGGGCTCATGAAGGCGGGCTCTTGGGAGAACAAGGGCCTCACCTATGAGAAACAATAACACACAGTCCTTTCCAGCTCCACTGTGTGGACGTGGACGGAAGGTGAGCACACACAGAAGCAGACTTGATGTGGGACATCTGTTTTGGCAGGTAGCAGCCCAGTGACTCACTAGGGATGGCAGACAGACCTATGTGTGAAGTCAAACACACCTCACGCAGCACCCCTGGGGATGCAGGGAACTTCCGTGCTGATAGTTACACAGCTGTGTTCACTGTGTGCAAATCTGGCCTGTATATTAGGATCTGTGCCCTTCCCTGGATGCAAATTACGCTTTGATAGAAAGCTGACTTAATTATACTCCTGAAGAACAGAGGCCCAGCAACATGGCCTGGAGTCAAAGGCCTTGGTGATGGTAACATTGTCAGTCAGGAACATATTCCCAGCAATCATCCGTTGAGCACCTGCTGCATACTGAATACCAAGAGCTTGATAAATCGCAATCATCTCTGAGAATTTCTGCTTCCAACTCACAGACAGGGAAACTGAGGACCAGAGAGGCTAAGCCAGCCCAGGCCAGCCAGCTCCCAAATGGTGGCTATTCAATGACTAGCTACCAAGCCTGTGCTGCTTTCAGCACCAATAACCTGCCAGGGCTTGGGAGTGAACCTGCTATAGGGAGATGGAAGATAGGAGGGAATAGAGATCACACTGAGAACGAAAGGCAAAGTAGGGGCCTTTCAGCAGGGACTGAGGCCTCCTGCAGAGTCTCCTCTCACTGAGGTTTTCATTCCAGCCCTGCAGTGGAGGATCCAGAGCGTGGAATGTTCAAGGACAAAGAATGAGGGGACAGGCTCAGCATCTGGATAGCTGTGTGACTACAGCAGAAGTGAGCCAGGCCACAGTAGGCTACGCACATGGGTGAGGGCAGACGGTGCATGCAGAATCCCCCCAGAAAGGTGACTGCCACATAGGCATGCCTCCCTCCTCTCCATGGGTCTCCCTCCAGATCAGTCAAGAGCCCTGTTCAACCTTTTCCTGGGGACTCCTGTGACAACAGCCTCTTTTGTTCAAGCAAAAAAATTGTTTAAACTGAAAACAGATCATGGCAGCGGTCACTAAAGAGGGATGGCATTGTCTGGGGGAGGAAGCTCCAAAGGGATAGTGAGAACCTCAGCAGAGGGCAGGGTCCTGGAGCAACATCCTGGCCCGAGACAGCCCTGTAGAGGTGTCTCCATTCCCAGGTGTATGGACTAGTACCAGTATGAGCAGCAGGTGAGCGAGTGAAGCTTCATTTGTATTGAGTACACAATAAACACAATGCACTTGAATCCATCCCATCCCACTATCTGCTATGGAAAAACTGCCTTTCATCAAACTGGTGCTTGGTGCCAAAAAGGCAGGGGACTGCAGTTCTAGAAGGAAGCTGTGGATGGGTGAGAAGGCCAGAACAGGAGGTGGCCTGAGCTTAGCCTGGTACCTACTGTCCTGAGGCTAGGATACTGACCCCTTCTCTCACACCCACAAGCCCAGTGTATCTTTGTACATATTCCTACAGGTAAATATAGTTTTATGCTGACAAATAGGTAATCAGTATTACCTGAATCTATGTATACCTTGGGTCAGAGGGTAAGACTTTGGTTAGCACAGGGTTCCACATTATCCATATCAGTGCTTCCTAGTCAGGATAGTACAGGCTCCTTGTGGTTTTAATCTGTGTCGGCAACGTGTTCTGACTACCTCACTGCTGGGTATTCCCAACCAATGATGTGTAACCCTCACCCTGGGGATCGACACCAGATTGCTTCCAGCTCCCATCCCTATGGGGCATCCATCAGGACGGATTTGTTTGAGGACCTGGACTTACTGTGCACTGCTGGAACCACAGTCACCTAGAGGAGGAGTCAAAGTAATCACAAAGAGCAAGCCATGTGCTTCATCTTTTTATTATTCTTTATTTATTGGTCCTACCAATGTGACTCTTTACTCAGGCCCACTGTTCCTATGTGTGCTGGCTTTGTAGACAATCATGCCACATGTCTGTGTCCCTGGAGACTCCATTAATTTCTTCCTCCTATTCCTCTTCCACTCTCTGCCTCATTTTCTTAGAAACTGAAGGCATTTGCTTATTATAATTTGTTTGTTTGGGCTTGTGTAAAGGTTCCTTGGCAGGAGAACATGCATATGACTTTAAAATAAAGACCAACATTCTGACACTAAGGTAATGCACATTAAAAATACAGTACTTAGACATCGTTGCAAATAAATACCCCATACAGATGACGTTATCTCAAATGTAACAATATTTTTTATGAATCAACACTGTAACAGAAGGTAAAAATAGGAGTCCCAACAACTAGGAATAAGAAATGCTCATTCCAGGAAACAGAATTCTTTGATTCTTGCAATTCATATTATCATAATTTGTCCTTATTTTGGAGGATGAAGAGTTTTTCTTCCTCTACTAGTACCAATTTGACCACACCTGTGAACCTCACTCAGCAAACAGTTTGCCAAGGAGCTTTATTGAGTTCTGTTTCCTGAAATTAACAGCAATTAGTTACACCAAGCAAGAGAAGATATAATGTCTTGTTTTCACATTTGCAAAGAATACTATGGCTAACCCTTGTCCCCTACTCACGTGCCGACTGCGCCGGCTCTCCTGATGCCCTCGGCTCTTCACAAATGTGGTGTTCGTACAGCTTGCTTAGCTTGTCCCATAAAGTCCATTTGGTTCCCAAAGCACACTCAAGGTTTTGTGTTTGTTTTTGTTTTCTAAGCCCCTGAATTTGCAAGTAAAGAATCACTGACTAACAGAATTTTGTACAATCACTGTTTTCTTTCCCTCACTGAAGATGCCCAGGTACAAAGTGTGAGGTGGGTGCCTGCTCCCACCTGTTGGTCCACACTGGCCTTCGGTATTCCCAACTAGCTCTTCACTGCCCGTTTCCGAGAGTTATCTTCACTGGGACACCTCCCTTAACTGATGAAGGCACTACTGGCAATGATTACTAACAAAAAGGTGTTGAAATAGAACACCCTAAAAATCGACAACTGTAGAATTTTCTAAGTGTACCACAATTCGGCACAACCACCAGAGTAACAAAACAATTCCAATTTGGAATTTCACTGGTACAGTTGTATAAAATTCTGTTAATCAGTCATGCTTCACAATGTCCTAAAATCCAGACACTTCTGGAATTTGTAGGTAATACTACTCATTCAATAATTTATCTTTTTTTCAAGTGCCTATTACTGTTTTAACCAGAGCAAAGGTCAAGTTTTCTTCTTGTTACATTGAACTATTCCTAAGAATAATAATAATACAATATGAAAAACCCCAGAATTGGAATACCCTGGATTTCTTAATGAACATGGCATTTAAAATCTGTAATTTCAAACATGAACCATAATGCCGTATAATCTAAAAGGCTGCTGAACCACAGCATGGATACACTCAGCCGAGCTCCTGGCTGGGCCAAAGCCTCACCTCCAGTCTTGAGCTACACACGACGGAGCACAGCTCTGCCTCGTGCTGACGCCAGATCAACACGCTGGGAGCAACGACGGACAGCCACAGGACTACGGGTACAGACCACGGTGTCAAGACCGTCTCTACACGAGGAGTTAAGGAAGCAAATATAATATCAAAATATCAAAAGTGCACAGGCTGATCGGATAAAAAGGAACACGTGTAACAAGGAGACCACCATGGTGGGTATTCCAGCGGGCTCCTAGTGAGCCTGGAGGGGGCTGTGGAAGCAGGTTCTTCGGCCATACGGAGGCCTTCCCAAGCAGCAGCTCGCGGTTCTCTCAATGTTAAAGCTTGTGTTCCTCCTGCTAAAAACTTGGGGAATGCTACTTTGAAAAGAATTGCAGTGGCATATCCAAAATGTTTCTAAGCGGACTTTTAGGTTGCCCTTCCTTCCTCTGCATGAGCCGCGAGAGGGGAGGGGGTGGGGGCTGCGGTGTGACAGGGCCGGGCCGGGCGGCCATGTCCTCCCCACAGCTACTCTACAGCTGAAAACAGGAGAAAATAAGATAGCATTAGCAACCAGTCACCTGTCACTTCCTGCTCCCTTGACAACTAAAGCTCTTGTGCTTGGAGGACGTGAGCACGTTAGTTGGCAGAGGAGAACTGCATGTGTGTTAGGGGGGCTGGTGGCTCCAAGTGCCCAGCAGAGCCCCTTAAAAGTACAAGAGAAGCCGTGTGCTGGCCTAGGAAGGAGAAAGAGAGGCAGCAGGTGGGAGGGCATGGGGACAACCACCCCCGGGACAGACATGCAGAGGACACGTGGCTGGTTCTGGATCCCAATGTGTGACCGTGTGGTCCCTAGAGTCTAGAGGAGACTGCGACACCCTCAGCACCTGAGAAGAGGGAGGGCAGACAGCGCGTGAAGGACAGTATGCTGTGCATCAGGTACCAATGCAACTCCCCTGCCGCAGGGAGAGACAGGCAAGCAGCCGACGGGCCAGCAGACAGGAACCTCAGGGCCAGCTGCCCCCAGGGATGGGGAGAAACACTGAAAAGGGTTCGGCTTCAGGATTCATGAGTTCAGTCGCCTGATGCCATAGCTCCCTGCTGACAGAGCTTCCAGGCCTGGGATAGCCCTTGGTTGCCTTTTCCTCTTTCTGTTGCCACCCCCAAATTGCACCAAACAGAAAACCACACACCTCCTACCTGCCAGGCCTGGGAATGGGCCTGGGTCCAAGCAAAGCTCTCCCAGCGTGCAGCTGGGTGCTGCTATACCTGTGGATGGCCTGCAAGTCAGCTGAGCCTGCTGCAGTCCTCAAAGCTCCGCTTCTTGGGCCTGAAACCCCTTGGACGGAAGGCAGGAAAGCAGGCAGCCAGGGTTACCCAAGCACAAAAGGACGGGCTTTGCACTGAAGACCAAGGGCTGGCCAGGCACTTGGAACACTTTTCTCGTTAAAAAAGGAAACCCTAGGCCTCAAGGCCTGCCGATTGTCACCTCACAGGCCAGGAGACCAACATGCAGGTTTCAGAATGAGAAAGGGTGGCTGCTGAGCTCTGCTCTCCTGAGCTAGGGTCGGCTATATCCAGGACGTGTGGGTCTCAGGCACAGAAGGCAGGAGCTCAGGGCCATTCTTCTCAGGGCTCGGGGAAGAAATCCTACACTTTCTTCCTGAACATGCCTTGCAGTGAGATGCTGCACAAACTACAACGAAACTCTCCGGAAAACTATGCCGACCATAGCCAACCTGGGGCTGGGTCTGTGACGTGGGTCAGAACCTCATGAAACTCCTTCTCGGGTGCTGATACTAGACACATGCGAGGAACATGCAGATTTCAATTCAGGATCCGCCCCTCCGCAGGGGCTGAGGGAGCAGGAGCGAGATGCCCTCTGGGTCCCCGACAGCACGTGGCGCCCCTGAAAGACGCTTTGGCACGTCTGTCTTCCATAGGGGTGTGCAACTCCACCCCCGCCTTCAGCCCCCAAGACAGCAGCTGACCCTGGGGGCTCCTGAGGGGCTGCAGAGTAGGAAGCGACACAGAGCTCACGAGGGTGTCCTGGTGACAGGGTGGCCCACACCACCTCCGGCTAGCTCCTGCCCTCTGTGCATTAGTCACGTTAAGACGAGCCTAGCTTTGCTGTCCCGCCGCTGCTGGGTTAGTGGAGGCGAAGCAGATGTTAGCGGCAGTGTGCGGACCCCACAGCCCTAATCACAGTAAATGCTGTGCTTCTCACTGCAGAACACCTGGTTGGCGAGCCTGGTGCCCTCGGCCCTGTCGCTGGCACAGGCACAGGTGTGACTTACGCTGGGGGTGGCTGACTTGGCTTTGGGGGCAGCCTTGGTGCGACCCCGTCGGGTCTGCTCATGGTCCAGCTCAAGCAGCTCCAGACGCTGGGTCAGCGCCAGCTTCTGCTGGATGGCCATGCGCAGCAGGGAGTTAAGCGTCTTCTTTTCATCCTCGGCGGCTGCCAGTTGACGCTGCATCTCATCCAGCTGTGTGATGTACTCATCACATCTGTGGGAATCAAGAGCACAGGTGAGGGGCCAGGCAGGGGAGGGCAGCCCTCAGGCCGCCCCACACCAGTCTCAGGGAGGCTCCTTCCGGCTTTACTAAAGGTTCCTTCAGGACAAAAACCCAACGAGGATTAGAGGGGCACTCAGAGCCCCAGGCAGCACGGCCCTGACAGGGTGGCTTGAGTTCTGGGCTGCTGGTTTTTTATGGGGAGAGGGACATGATGGTGTGGGGAGGCAGCTTTGTTCATGGGCTGGGCTAGAAGTGGGGACATGCCCCTTCCTATAAAAAGGCTATGATGCTCAGTAGTTTGGATTTCTTGGAGTGGGGGGATCCCTCACACGAATGCCAAGAGGTGGTGTAGGCACTGGCTTCCAGGGTCTAGGTGTAAACCAAGCCAGGGCAGGGCTTGTTCCCACTGCAAGCCACAACCAGTGCTTAGCAGGTCTGTGCTGAGTGACAGTCAGAGCCAGGAGGTGTGTGTGGATTCTGTAATCAGCCCCATCCCAGCAGCTGAGCCTCCACTTACTGTGACATGTCTGCCCCACCCAGTGAGGAGCCAGGAGCGGGGTGGGGACGACAGACAGACACACCAGCTGTGCTCTGCTCCTGGGTGCCCCTCTCCCCCGCCCACCTGTCTAGCTAGGGCCTAGTGGGAATGTTGAGACGCTGAGCAGTTCAAACCTCGGGGTTCTGGGGGTGGCGGAGGCACACAGGGCACTGAGCACTGGCCACCTCTGCCATCCAGGGCCCTGCTATGCTCCCTTCACTCAGCTGGCTCCTTGACAACACCCTGTCAAGACATACACTGAGTATCTTCCTCAACAGGTTTGAGATCCTGGCTCCAACTGAAAAGTCATACCTTTAAAATAAAACAAGTTTAAAAAGAGTTTACATACCTGGTGCAGAAAAACTGGGATCTCTGTCCAAGAAGAGAGCAAACTTCTCTCTTTGTCTGCCCTGGTGGGGCCTCCCTAAAGGGATTCTGAAAGGCTGAGAGTGGCTGGCCTGGCATGAGGGAAGCAGCCATGGCCCCCATCCTGTCCACCTCTGAGCCTCAGCTTCCTCACTCACCACAGGAAACACTGGGCTGACCAAGTTCTAGTTCTGGGAATAGCTGGGTCATTCCCACGATGCCATCCCCACAACCGCCAGCAGGTGGCACCACCTGCCTTTGAAGGGTGAAAGCCGGCTTTGCTCTCCAGCATGAGTCTGGTCTTCCCCAGACAGGTAAGTGTGTAAACACACACTAGGGTCCCCAGCCAACCCAGGCCCCTTTACTCAGAGCACCCTCCATGAGAGGAAAGAAAGCTCCTCTCCCAGGCCTGAGGACCCTCCTCATCCTTCCCAGACAGGTAGGGTGGGGATGACTGGTCAGGTGCAGAGTTGGGACCCCCAACAAGGACCCACTAGCTGGGAGAGGAACCTGCTTTCTGAACCTACAAACCTAAAACCACACATGCACCTTATGGCCAAGCTTGGGGCTTGTTTGTTGCCCACTGGACCAAAGTTAGCCCTTATAATGGTTGGACCCCACCCACCCCTAAAGCTCACTCCTCTCAGCCCCTCTGCCTCTCAGCAGTTTGTTTTGTTTTTTGCTTTTTTTCCCCACCAGTCCTGGGGGACTGAGCCCAGGGCCCTGTGAATACTTCTTGCAAGGACTTCCCCAGCCCTTTTTCTAATTTTATCTCAAGACAGGGTCTTGCTAAATTACACAGGCTGCCTCTGGCCTTGAACTTGTGATCCTCCTGCCTCTGCCTTCCAGGCTGCCACAATTATGGGCATGCACCACCACACCCAGCCCTCTGAGCCTTCTTAAGCACAAAGCAAGACAACATGGGCCTATCATTAATAGCAAAATTAGAAATAGCCCACAGAACCAGGCTCTCAGGGACCAGAACAGCAGGAGGACAGGAACAGGAAGGACTATACACCCTCTGCCCAACATCAGCCCATGTGGCGCCCAGCAGGCATCTTCCACCCTTGGGCACCTACCCACACACTGAGCAGGAAGCTGAGGCGCAGCCACCTGGAAGCCCTGATGCTGCATGGTCCTTGTTTCTCCTCACCCTCCCTTATCACCACCAGCCCTTGTTGCTGGGGGCGGCCTGGGGGCCATGATTCACAACCCTGGAGCTGCACTGGCTCCCAGTGGTACTGGACACAGGCACTGGCCCAACAGGCCTCAGGCAAGAGGCTGAGGGGCTGGGAATGAGGAGGGGAGCGGCTGCAAAGAGGAAGGGTGGGGGCTGGTTGGTACCTGGTGGCAAACATGGCGCGCAGTGACGAGAAGGTGGCTGCATCTTCCTTGAGGGCCTTGAGCTCATTGCGCAGCTTCATCATGGTCTCGGTCACCATGGCCTTCTCATTCTCGTACTTGCTCTTCAGGTTGGCAAGGGCCACCTCAGCTGTCTGGGGGACAGACAGGTGCACAGCAGGTGGGTGAATGGAGTGAAGTTGTCTCAGAGATGCTCTGGATTTGTGGTGGAGACCTGGGTCCAAGACAGAGCCAGCACCCACAAAAAAGCAGCTCTGCTGGCCATGCTACAGGGGTCAGCCTGCCTCAGGGAGTCCCACTTGCTGATCCTGACCCGTAGAGAAGGTCTTCACATCCCCAAACCTGCCCGGGGATCACCATGAGCCCCACATCATTCTCCCCAGGGCATTCAGGCTGAGGCACTCACTTTTTTGGGGGGATGGGGGCACTTTTTGAGACAAGGTCTCACTATGGAACTATGTAGGCCAGGTGGCCTGGAATTTGTGTTGATCCTCCTGCCTCAGCCTTCCGAGTACTGGGATTACAGATATGTGCCCCCACACCCTGCCTCCTGGCTCCCACAGTTTTACTTCAGCGTCGGGTACCATTATAAGGTGCCCAGCAGCACAGGTTCTTACCAGCTGAGCTGCTCTGGTTAAAAGGGCCCTCGAGCCCATACCCCCACTCAGCCCTCCTGGCTGGAAGCCCTGGGTAGGAGGAGGACAGGAGCCTGGGCTGACACAAGGCCAGCTCTACCCTGTGATGACATAGGCCTGGGAGGCCCCACAGTGGGTGGAGGAAGTGAGCAAGGGTAAGAAATGTCCTCCCGCCAGTTCCCATGTGAGTGCCCTCACCAGGCCACCTCACCTGCTTGTTGGCCTTGAGCACAGTGCGCAGAGTGGTGATCTGCTCACGCTTGGTGCTGAGCAGTGACTTCAGCTTGAGGATCTCTTCCATGAGTGCCTCCTTGTCCTTGTCCACGGCAGGGCCCAGCTCCTGTGAGGCGATGCGCTGCCGGGACAGCTCTGTTGTGCGGTCCACAGCCGTCTGCAGGTGCTTGATTTGGTCACGGATGATGGCGATCAGGTTGTAGATGTTCATGGGCTCCCGGCGTGGGTCGCTGAGGGGTGACGGCAGTGAAGAGTTGGGTGAGGGGCTGCTATCACTGGCCACACCATCTGCTCGGCCCACCTCAGCGGTCAGCAGCCCCTTGGGCAGGAGGACTGGTGAGCGGCGGCCCCGGCCCTCAGGGCTGGTGCGGCCCGCCATGCCTTGGCCCTGGCCCTCACGATAGTAGTCCAGCATGACGCGGTTGGGCGTCTCATTGTTGCACATGCACACATGGTGGTAGAGGTTCGCCAGCTCTTCGCTGAAGGTCACCAGCTCGTCCTGGGCCACGCTCAGGCTCCCCTGGGTCTCACCAGCCACATCGCTCACCTTCTTCAGCTCCTTCTCCAGCCGAGCCAGCAGCTCACGGTCCTGGCGGCTAGCCTTCTCCAGCAGGGAGACCTTCTCGGTTAGGGCCTGGCCTTCGGCCTCATAGCGGCCCTTCTCCTCAGCATGCTGGGCCTCACAAGCTTCATGCATGCTCTGCAGTGCCTTGAGCTGCTCTCGGAGTTCGCCGGCCTCGGCCACAGCCACATGGTACTTGCAGGCTAGAATCTCAGGCCCATTGATGTCTACCTCGTAGTAGTCTCCGTCTTCGTGGCTGTCGCGGTCCTTCTCGTTGTCCAGGGCTGTCTGGCGCTCCTTGCCAGCCTGCAGGCGCCGCAAAGCGCTTAGGTTCTCTGTGAGGCGGCTCACTTTCTCGTGCTGCTCAGACAGGGTCCCCCGTGCCTGCTCCAGCTGCTTCTGCGTGTCTTGCAGGGTTGCTAGCAGACCCACCTTCTCTCGCTCCATCTGCAAAGTCACAAGCCACAGAGAAGCTCACCAGCAGGCTTAGAGGGCCTCCGAGACAGCTAGGCAACATGAGAGTCTGCACCAGTAGGGGGTAGGGAGGGGCAGGGGCTCTGCGGGTTCCCTGACCATGTAATCAATGACACAAAGGGTGTAGAGGGGAAAAGATTCACACTGGGCCTTCAGAATGCTGCCCATCACCAACACTAGTGGTCATCCATGAGGGTGCTCTCCACCCCTGCTGGAGAGCAGCTGGGCTCAGAATGTGGAGCTCTGGGTCAGCAGGGGAGGTTGGCCCAGTGCCCCAGCTCTCTGATCTGGAGGACAGGGCTCTGCCATCTTCCTTCTCCACACTGTAGAGGCCACCTGATTATTTGGTAGATTAAAAGCGATCTGTCTCCCAGGAGATAAGCCCATGCATGGCCTTGCTGTCACTCTAGCTTTTGGCCTGGTGGGGAGAGGTCACAGGAGGGGCCAGCATTGCGTCACCCACTCTGACATGATGTGGGTAACAAGGAGCAACATGGGCACCACGGTGCTAAACTTCACCCAATAATCAGGTAATAAATGAAACATTCAAGATTCAAAGTCAATGTGAGTAACACCAATAAAGCCCTGCTTATAGAGTACATACATGCAGACCTGCCTGCTCACCTGCACCAACTGCTGTTTCAGCTTCTGGATCTCGGAGATGTGGAGCTCACTGAGCAGGTCAGAGACAAGGCTAGGGGAGGGTGGTGCCAGGCCATCCTTCCTGGGTGTGGACGTCTTGTTATCTAGTGGTGGCTTGACCAGGCCACCGTGCTCGAAACCATTGACCAGGGCCTCAGCATCATTGTTGGGCTCAGCCGCAGCATCATCACTGAACTTGAGGCCATCCAGGGAGACCTGCAGGTGGCTGGTGTAGAATGAGTCATTGATGCTCATGTAGTGTGACAGCTCCTTACGCAGGCTGTTCTTCTGTTCTCGCTCTGTCTTCAGCGTCTCTAGCGCCTCCTCCAACTGCCGTTCTGAGATTTCCTTGAGCCGGATGGCATCTTCTAGCTGGCTGTTGAGGTACTCAGTCTCCTCCTCCAGACGCTTGATCTCATGCTTGAGGCCCTCAAACTCCACCTGGGAAAGAAAGGTCAAACACTCCCATATCAAGACAACACAGAGGTTCCACTTAGATCTGATAAATTAGCAGAATGGACCAAAGCACACCACCGTGCCATGAAGAATGAGGGAAGGCACAAGGTGAAGCACCATCATGCAGAAGAGGCAGTGGCTGTCCTGGCCAAGGCCACTTCCTCCATCGAGGGATGTAGATGCTAAGAGGGTTCCAGAGCATGAGATGCAAATGCAAAGAAATGATCGGCCTGCTGCTGGGCCCAGTGTGCCAGAGAGGGATGGGCAACACAAATGCCTGGCACACATGGAGCCTACAATACTGCAGCCCTGAGGACAAATATTCATGTTGCAAAATTTATGTTAGGTTTCTGAAAGACATTACCAAGTGCATGACGACTTAAAATTCTATAAAATTACTCAACTAACGTCAATAGCTCACCAAATATCTTAAGGCACATAAAACACACATTTTGATGTTGGCCATGGCCAGTATTACGAATCATATTTCAAAACAGAGGAGCTAAAATTCCCCCAAAGCAGAACATTTCAGCACTAATTCCCCAAACCAGAGTTGGAGGAGCTGCAAGGTGGACAGGAAAACATAGCCTTGCCATGGTGACATTATATTTGCAGGTGGATGAGGAAAAACCTGATAGAAATTGATGCTTAATGTAGAGGTCAGGGCTTGTGAGCCTTTCAGGCACTGTGGACAGTAATGCCAATGACCAACGGTACCTCGTGCCTATTAGCTACTACAGCTCAGCACAATTCTCTCCCTTATAGGCCTGGGGCTGGAAGCTCTGTTCTGATTGTTTCCTGGGAAGCAGAACCTGCTCCCTGTTTGCTTTTGCAAACACGGAGATTTTTACATTGACACATGGGCTTCCTCATGTAGGCTATAAATACCAGTTTCACTGATGGCGAGCATTCTTTGCTCTGATAGGATCTGAGTGGTAGAGGGGTTCTGAGGAAAACAAGGACAATAGCCATGGCATTTTTAAAGCAAGGTTTGGGGTTTCTGGTAGCAAACATTCCCTGTAGGGCTGAGGCTCTTGGAGAAGGGAAGCAAGTTCAGTCCCTGAGCAGTCCCCAGAGCTCAGGTTTGTCTTGTCTCATCACAGAGGACTCTCTTAAACCCCTGGCAGAGGGCACCTTCCTCATCCCTGCTACAGGCAGAAACATGGCAATATTTCAGGCCTTACAGGCAGGGCCAAAGAGGAAAAAGAGCCTGAGGGTCCAGCCCAGTCCAGCTCTGGGCTTTTTGGATGTAACCTCTTCATGGCCTCTCGGACTTCCCCTATTCTGTGGCCTGGTCAGTCGTGAGAATATCCTACAGCCACAGGCCTAGTTTTGTGGTCTTGGAGTGTCTAGGTCCTATTAGCGACTTACTTGCCTTCACAGTGGTAGCCCTGGTCCTGGGTCTCAGGGCATGGGATGAGCCAAGGAAATGGATGACAGGGTTCCGACAAGGGGGAGAGGCCCGGGGCTGACCTCCGTGCCCACCCCCACCCTGTGCCAGAGACTCGCCTGGTTCTGCCTGAGCACAGACACGTGCTTCTGCAGGCTGATGTTTTCCTCCTCCAGCTCCGAGTAGTCCTGCAGCAGGCGCGCCTCCCGGAACTTGTACTCCTTAATGTCATCCCGCAGGCGGCCACGCTGGATCTCCACATTCTGGTTGATCTGCCCAGACAGAAAGAAAAGTGGTGTGAGCAGCCTCCACAGCTGACCCTACCAGCTGGCCTCAGAGCAGCACAAGAAGGGCTCAGGGTGGCCAGTGCGCCGTGGCAGGCCACACAGCCGCAACTCAGGCCCAGGCCTCTGGGCTGCCTGGAGGGGAGATGGAGCCCAGGACGTTGTTGTGTATAGGAACCAGTAGAGAGTCCAGAGTCAGATCCCATTAGCCCCTGTGCAGCGGAGGAACCCCTGACAAGGGACCCAACGTGCTGTGACCTTCAGTTTCTCCACCTGTAAGACAGGGCTCCCTGCTGGTGTGCTGGTAAATGGGGCAACAGTGTGGCACTAAGTTTGCAGATATGCAAGCAGTGAACCGGAGTGCCACATGAGACAAATAAAACACATGTACACACACAGAATACAATGTTCCCAGCAGCAGCGTTCACAATGCCCAAAAGATGGAAGCAATCCAAGTGTCCATCCACAGGTGAATGGATAAACAAAATGCCGTCTATCTAGACAATGCAATATTATTCAGCTATAATAAGTAATGACGTCCAGACACTTGCTACAACATGAATGAAGCTTGAAGACATTCTGCTGAGGGAAAGAAATCAGTCACAAGAGGTCAGGCATTGTACAATTCCAATGTCTAGAACAGGCAGATCCATACAGACAGAAAGTGGACTAGTGTGCTTAGAGTGGGATGGGCGTGACATTTGGAGTGATGAAATATTCTAAAAGGGACTGTGAGGGTTGAGGATTTATCTCAGTAGAAGAGCGCTTGTCTAGCATATACAAAGCCCTGGGTTCAGTTCCCAGCACAACTGAAAGAAAAAAGGAAAAAAAAAGATTGTAGGATGGTATGCATATTTGTGACTGTGCCAAAAATCCCTGAGTTATACATTTTTGCTTTTGCTTTTTTTAAGACAGGGTCTCATAGCACAGACTGGCCTGGGACTTGCTATGTAGCCCGGGCTGGCTTCAAACTTGAGATCTTCCTGCCTTCCCAAGTCTGGGATTACAGGCATGTGCCACCAAGCCCAGCTTGAGCTGCGCATTTTTAAGTAGGTGAGTTGTATGGGATGTGAATTATTTCACTAAAGCTGTTCAAAGCTGGCTCCTGCCACCCAGTCACCAGTGAGGACTCAGACAGCAATAATACCAGGAGAGGCTGGCGTAGAGCCAGGTGAACGCAAAGCAATGCAGACAAGGGGTTTTCAGCCTGCTGCCACCTGTGCCATGTGACCTGGGAGCCTCAGCCCCTGAGACATTCAGGGCCAGATCATTCTCTGCAGTGGGGGCCACCCTATATACTATAGGCTGTTCAGTGGCTCCCTGACCTCTGCCCACCAAATGCAGCCCCTTCCAACACTGTGACAAGTAGAGATGCCTTCAGATGCTGCCAATGTACCCTATGAGCAAAATCATGTCCTAGACAAGTCCCCAGTCACCTCCTTGGTCTCTGTTCCCTTCCTGTCCCTTGTTCCCAAAGCCATAGACCAACAATACCCCTGCTCCAGAGCCCTCCGTCAGAAGCTCTGTCCATGCCCTGGGTGCTCACTAGCATTGTCCCCTTCGGTTATGAGGGGGCTGCTCCCAATGACATCTGTTTGTCCACCTGAAGGGCATATGCCTTACAAAAAGACTCCAAGATACCATGCAAACACAAACAAAATAGTAATGCTGTGTCAGTAAAATGAAATAAGACCAAAAAGAAAAAAGAAAAAGAAAAAGAATGAAAGGAAAAGGCAAGCGGCAGAGGGAGGAAGAGAGTCATAACATGTAGCAAGGATACCCAAGAAATGCTTAGCATTTGAAACAAAGATGGTATTCAAAAGCTACAGCAAACAAACCTAGCCCTCTCATTAGGTGACCCAAGGAGGCAACAGAGTTGAAACCAGGAGAAACAGACAGCACCAGAGGAAGAGAAAGCCACAGGATAGCAAAGCCTCGCCTAGGAGAAGAGGGCAAGTGAGGCAGGTGCTGGAATGGAGGAGCACGAAAAAGCCCCAGCATAGCCGCCATGGGGATGGGACTACAAGCCCCCACATAAGAGCCGTGGGTGCTGCTTAAGCCACGAGCACCCGGGCTCTCCACACCCCACCCTGGGCTCAGGCACCTCTCTGCCAAGAATGCTCCCAAATTCCTGCCCTGTTTTTGCTAACTCAGAAGTGCTTGGCAAGCAGCAGGCACTCAAACATGCGCAGCATGACTCCACGTGGCCACTGGCCAGCTCCTTGGCTGGACTGGAAGCTGAGGGCAAAGTCTGAGTCCCACCAGCTTCCCCAGGTCTACAGGGCAAGCATGACAGATCTAGAAGGCCCTCCAGGCAACAGTAAGAGAAATGCTAGAAGCTTCCACCTAGCTAGGGCAGACAGTGACCTGCCCTACTAATGATGGAGGCAGATGGCCACGCCAGAAACCCAACACCACCAGGACACCCAGAGAAACACCCCGGAAGGTTGAATTCCTGCCGCAGGGCCCTCACAGTCTGTGAACCCTCAGCACCCTCCATCAGCCTGGCTCTGGCAAGGCACAAGAGGACTTTTGTCCTTGCCCCATCACCAGGTCTAGAGTCCAGGGTGCCCGCTACCACAGAGCTTCCGGCTGGTAAAGGGTTTGGGTGGGTGGCCTTGTGGTAAGACACAGCATAGAGAGGCGCACACAAGTGACACGCTGACCTGGCAGCATGACGCGGCATGAGGGCACTGTCTCTGCTGACAACGTCGGACCAGACACCTGTACTTTCATTCCCTGGTGATGGAGCGTCCACCCCAGCCACAGGTGTGGGCAGCACGGCTTGGCTGGCCTGACTCCCGGCGTCTCCACCCGGCACACGCCCAACTGCCACGCGCTCGAGCAGGCTCTGACTGGCCACCAGAGGTTGGTTTTCCTCAGGTAAGCACTCCTCCCAGGTGACTGATGTGCGGTGCAGGGCACCAGCTCGGCTCTGTGCAGATGAGCAGCCTGCGGGGAGAAGGTGGGCCTAGGGGCACACAGCCAACTACTGGGGTCCTATTCCCCTTCCTTGGGAACCCCTAACTTCAGGATGCTCACCAGGAAGAAGAGTGTGACAACTGCCTGCCTCAAGGGGTCCCTGTGTAGGGGCTGGCAGCCCTCTTTGCTGACCTCCTCAGAGTCCCTAATCCTGTCTACCCATGACACTTGTCTCTTCCCTGACGGCCTAAGGGAGCCCCCACCCTAACCCCTGCTGGGACCAATGGGACCTCAGTTTGTGTGCAGGGCTTTGATCTCCCCACCCACCTGAGGCTCTCCAGGCCTCTGCTTTCCTATCCGGGCAATGGGGCCATATCCCCACCAAGCCATTCCTCAGATGCTTGCCCTCCCACCAGGGCCCTGGACCACCAGAAAGAATGCCAGCAGGACAGAAGCTGGCACAGCCACCCACTGCAGGCCCCACACAGAGCAAGAACAAGGAGTCAGGACCCCAGAGCCACTCCACCCCCATCAGCCTTAGTATCTTCTTGTGTGACAGAGTGTCACCAGGATAACAAGGTCTGAGGGAGTCAGAGATACGTGACACAGGCCAAGTATGTTTGGTACCATAAAGCATCATGGGTCCTCACAGTGTGTTGGGGTGTGCAGTAGGTAATGGGAGGCAAAATGGGAGGGGCTGCAGGGGGTAGGGGTAGTGGGTCAAAGGGCATAGCACATCACCAAATGTTTACAGCCACCAAGACCAGCTCCAATGCATGGGGGCGGGCATAAGCTTTGGGTATGGTGAGTGACAGCCGTGCCAGTGGCCCCAGAGCAGCTCAGCATAGTGGCTCAGACGAACAACAGTGGCAGAGGCAGGACTTGGACATGGCTGGCACAAACAGTGAATAAGACCAGAGCCTCCACCCCAGCCATGTCCTCAAGAGGCTCCTAAGGCTTTGCAGCAAGGCATGTGGGGACCGGGCAGAGGACTCCCCAGGCCTGAGGAGCAAGGTGGAGACGCTCAGGAGAGAAAAGGGGTCTGAGGGTATGTAGGCATCCTCAGATTTCCTCCTAAAGCATAAACAGGAATAGCAGGAGTCTGCCCCCCACCCTCAGACCTGCTTGTCTTTAACTCACTGAGCTCACTTCCGGCCCAGCAGGACCACTCAGCCCTCTCGGCTGCCCAGAAGAGGGGCTTAGAGCCCTGGTTTGGCCTTGCAGGAAGAGGGGATAAGTGGACAGCTGGCAGGCTGCCAAGGGCGATAGCCCCTCCTCTCCCCTCACCTCCTGGGAGCCATCCTTGTGAGAGGAAATGAGATCATGCACTGGAGCTCCAGGATCTGAGGGCTGCCTCCCTAGGTCCCCAAAGCCCCCAAACCAGGGGAAGTGACTGCTACCTGATATTGCTGGATCCTGAGCCTGTGCCCCTAGTCCTGGCACATTGGGCCAAGAGCTGCCAGCCCTACAGGACCCTGACTGCCACACACTCTTATGGCCTATGCTCTGCCAACCTCTTAGTGATAACATCTACTGCAGAGGGCAGAGCTTCTTCAGCAGGAACAGGGGCCCAGAGGTGTCTGGAGAATGTGGGGTGGAGCACAGGGAGTCTCCAACAAGGGGCTTCAGAGACTGTGGGTTTACAGAGAGGAAAACTAAGGCTAGGACAGGTGATAAGGCCTGGCCCCAGGCCTTCAGGCTCAACAAGGGGTAAAGCATGCCCCCATGAGGACCGGGAGGCTGACCCTCCCATCAAAGGCCATGGCCGGGTGGACCACAGAGAGGACTGCAGCTCACGTGGCAACTCCTGGGTCTGCCTATTGTCCCTGGTGTCTGACCCACCCATGCCTTGGGGAAGGGGTCCCACTCTTCCTCTGAAGGCACTGGCTTTTCTTGCACCCCTTCTCCCTGACCTCTCTCTGGCTCTTGGCCCCATCTTGGGCCTTGTGTCCACCAAATTATAAGTTGGGCCATGCTTCCCTGAGGGACCTGACCAAGGCCTACCGGCCTCTCCCTCGACACTCTCCCAACCCTGGGGAGGCCCTACCAGCCAGGCGTGGCCAATCCCTGAGGGAAACAAAGCATTCCATGGGTGCCCCCCCTGAGCCTGTGGCAGGCTGACCATCCTTGTCTGCCCGCTCGTAGGATCCAACGTCACCAACAAAGTGGGGACAGCCTTGACACAGCAGTGCTGTGCATTTGCCCCTGAGCTGCGGAGAACAAGATCAGATGAGCAAGATGAAGCCACAGAGGCCAGCACAGCCCAAGTGCTCCTGGGGCACATTAGCCACAGAGACAGGTGCCACCCCACCCGGCTCACCTCCTTCAGCTCCTGGGCCACGGAGGTGAGGCGCTCGTTCTCAGACTGCGTGTTGGTGAGAACATTCCGCAGCTGCTTCAGCTCTGTCTGCAGCTCCAGCACCTTCCGCACATAGTACTGCTCCTTGGAAGCTGACTCCTGGATCAAGCTCTCCTCCCGGCTCTCGCCATCCGCAGCCACCTTCTTGTGGTTTGTGTGTGCCTGTCCAAATGCCTGCATCAGGACACAAGACATCCATGAGACAGGTATTCTGAGGCCATGGAGCAATGGGCACCCAAGACAAGTCACCGGGGGTGGGGGGTGGAGCCTCCAGCCTGGGAGACAGGTCTATGGAACATGTGTGTAGTGTAAACATTCACTGAGCTGCACGAGGTGAGCACCGTAATGAAAACCAGCCAGGTCTTTAGAGTCTGCACAGGACAAGGTGCCAGGCCTCAGGCTGGCAGGGAGGCTCCCAAGGACCAGCAGGGGTCTAAGACACCATGAGCCTAGCTGAGCCAATGGGGAATAACCCTGGAGCTACCCACACACCTCTGCCTTCCTCAGTCCAGCCAGCTGCTTGATGCTGACGGCAGCATGGTAAGAACCAGCCAGAGAGGTCAGCCTGGTGTGCAGGCCGAGGGGCACGTCCCAGCGTGTCCTAGACAAAAAGGTAAGGAGCAAGGGGGCAGGGCCTTGGGGCTAAAGGAGAAAACCCTACAAGTGAGAGTAACCAGCAAGGGGTGCTGGCCTAGCGCAGCACACCCAGGCTTGCACACACCTTGGGGGCAGCACCCATGCCATGTGCATACCCTAGGCCCCTGGCTGGCCTGGCCTCCCATCCTGTACCCGCCCCACGCACCTTCCCTGCTCCTTCCCTCCCTGAGCTCTCCCTCTTCACAGGTTTCCTGGTTCACAGCAAGAAACAAGGCCAGGAGAAGAGCTACTGAAGAGCAAGAAAATAGATGGCTTTTTTAGACTTCAGTGAGAAAAAGGAAAGTTTTCACTCTTTTACTCCTTAATGTTAAGTCTAGGAACTCAGTCTGAAAAAACAATTGGGAAAACGTGCAAAGCCTCATGGATGAAATAGAGATGTTACTGAGCTGGACAGTTTCTAATATCAACAAATCAGAATGGAGACAGCAACTCACTTCCCTCCTAACAGAGAACCGGCAAAATAGTTGGGTTGGGTCTGAGCACTGGGTCCTACAGAGCCCATAGGGAAGCCAAGGGACGACAGCCCCAACTCATGGCACTGGGAGAGCACACACATGTGCTGAGGCATGTGCTGTGTGTCTGTGTTGTAGGGAGGCCCCGAATGGGCTAACAGGACAACACAGCCCAGCAGGAAGACAAGGACCGGTGTTGGGACCTGGAGCTCACTCTGCAACATCCTGCAGTAGACTGTGGTCGTCCAAGTCACTCATGCTTCCTCCCGAGTGGGCTGGGTCTTGCTCATCTGCCCCCAGCCCTCTGACACAGCACCTACTTTGTGCTTCAAATCAAAGTAGCTCAGCCTTGTGATTTCTGTTCTTCATCTTGGTCCCAGGGAAGGACCAACTCATAAACTGTAAACTGCTACATCTACACAACACCTGACCCACGCTGGCTGCTCATCATAGGATACATGAAGCCAGACACGGAGCTAGCCCCAACCCAGGGCTCTTGGCCCAAGTGGCAGCCCCAGCCCTGGATCCCTCATCAGATGAGGGGACTGTAGGCTGCATGCCAGCACAAGGAAGGGCCAGACCAGCAGGCCTCTTGATGTGCAGGCATGACTGACTGAAGAGTCCAGCACCTGTGGCAGCTCAGGACACACCCATAAACTTGGAGCCAGTGACACAGACATCCCAGAGGCTTTCTCAAGGTGTAATCGTTAAACAACATGACACATGGCTAAATCTCCTCCACCCAAGCTCCTAGCCTGGGGCCCACAAACAGCCCTAGGCAGCTTTTCAAACACAGGGTGATGGAAACTTCTATCTCCAGCTGAGAAGAGATAGTCATAGGGACTGAATCTACCTGTGTGAGAGACTATAAAACTGGAAAATGATAGGAACAATCTGAGTGAAAAATAACCTGTAGTCTTCAAGTCCCTGGCATCAGGTAAAGAGAGACAGGGTGAGGAGAGTCCCCTGATGGCCTTCACCTCTCCAGAAACCTTCCTGGGGAACACTACAGAAGGGGGAGTGAAGTGGGTGGAAGAGCCTGAGGAGGAGGAACTGGAAGAAAGGGCAGTGAAGGTAGGCAGAGCTGCAGAGAGGGACAATCTGCAGGAAGGATGGTCAGTGCAAGGGTGAGGAAGCCACACGGAACAGTGGAGGGAGCGACCCTGACCACTCAGAGTCTGAGAACAGGTCTGTTCCCACCAGCCATAGGGAGCCCTCTTGAGTCTCAGGGGTCAAGGGGAGCCTTCCAGAAACTGGCAAAATCAGCAGGGATTACCAGCCACTCTGGTAGGGCAGAGCAAAGCAGAAAAACAAACGGTGAAAGGTTAACCCACTTCCAAGTCACTACATCCCAGAACAAAGCCTAAGAACACATGCAGAAAAACAGAAACATCCATCTGCCGGCGGGTGAGAGCCACAGTGAACTGCGGGAGGAGGAAAACATCAACGGTGGCACTCAGCCCTGACAGAAGGGCAGACAAGCCAAGAATTCAAGTTATAGAACTGAACCCCTCAAGTTATGAGCAGAGGGGAAATGGAACGTGCCAAGCAGAGACAGAAGATACATACAAAAGATCCAAATGGAACTTCTAGAGATAAAAAATGGGGATTAACAGCAGACAAACTGTGAATCAGAAAAAAAAGGAGTTATTTTGAAACAAAGCAAGCTGCTCCAAATGAAACTCAGAGAAAATAGCTAGGACAAAAACAAACAAAATCCAATAAACCAGGCAAAGCATCACGGAAGTGCAGGATAATTTCAAGCAGCCTATTCCACAGCAGGGCTGAGATTTAGCTCAGTGGGTAGAGCGCTGCGCTGCAGTCTCTGAGGCCCAGAATTCAACTCCCAGCACCCCAAAAAATGGGAGAAGGGCCTGGCAATCCACTCCCAAGGCAATCGTGAAGCACTCAGCCATTGAAAACCCTATAAGGCTCACTATGAGTCGGATACCGACTCGACGAAGGCACCTAACATTCCACAGCAACCAGAGTCCCTATCAAGGGGGAAAAAGGCGATCAGAAAAAATATATGAAGAATAAATGGATGAAATGCCCCCAAATTTGATGAAAATTATAAATCCACAAATACGAGCAGTGTGTTAACTCCAACCACAAAAAATATGAAGACAACCATACCAAAGCATAACATAAAATTGTTTAAAGCCAGTGATGCAACAAAACCACTAAAATCAGCAGGAGTAGAAAGGACACATGACTTACAGAGGAGCAACAACATGGATGGTAGCCAATTTCTCTGACAAATCAGAAGACAGTGAAGCAACATCTTCAACACAAAATAGCTATCAACTAAAACACCATTCCCAAAGAAAATGGTTCACAAATGAAGATAAGCTAAAGATTTCAGACAGACAAAAACTGAGTTTACCAATAGCAGATCTGCATGACAAAGTCTACAGAGAGAGGGAGGGAGGGAGGTGGTGAATGGGGAGGGGTAGAGAGGAGGGAGGGAGAGAAGGAAAAAAAGGAGGAGGAGGAAAGAGAAAAGAGAAAGAAAATTCTCTGAAAGATACAAACCACTAACACCCACTGATGCAGAAATAGTCTTGAGTAGTCTTATGCCTATTAAAGAACTAAACTTATACTTTAAAACCCTCTCACAAAGAATACTCTGGCTACAGATAACTTCACTGGTGAATACTACCAATCATTTAAGGAAGAAATAAGGCCAGTTCTACACAAAGTCTGAAAAAATCGAAAAGGAGAGAATACTGTCTACTAATTTTATGAACGCCTGCAGCTGTAGCCCTGTGGCATCCGATCCCTTCAGATCTCAGAAGCTAAGCAGGGTCGGGCCTGGTTAGTACCTGGATGGGAGACCGCCTGGGAACACCAGAAGCTGTAGGCTTGGGAGAAGGACCTGGCAACCCCCTTCCAAAAATCAATCTGCCATTGAAAACCCTATGAACAGCAGAGAAGCACTGACAATAGTGTTTCCCCTGTTGTACAGAGGGTCGCTATGAGT
>VMDO01029008.1:0-23131 GCA_007922755.1 Pedetes capensis
GGGATCGGATGCCACAGGGCTACCGCTGCAGGCCCGCAAACAATTAGCTATCGAAAACCCTATGAATAGCAAGGAAGCACTGTCAGATATAATGCAGGAAAATGAGTGCCCCAGGCTGGAAGGCCTTCAAGAAATGATTGGGGAAGAGCTGCCTCCTCAAAGTGGAATTGGCCTTAATAACAGCAATGGAGTAAAGCCCCTGGAAACTCCTTTTGCTGATGTGGCATGGCTCACAAAGAAGAAGAAACATAGTGACTGCAACAATGGTCTCAAACATAAAAAGACCATGTGCACGGGGCAGTGCTGGGTAGTGCTTTGTTTTGCTGTACTTAAGGATGCTATGAATCTGATGTGACTCAATGGCACCCAATGATGACAACACTTTCAAAAGCAATACTAGAGCCACAGTATTTAAAGCTATCAAAGAAAACCAAGGAAATATAATAAGGAAAAATAAGTGGCCTTCCTCATGTATTGTAACTGACGGATTCCATTTTTAATATATTTTGTTTTCCTCGGAGAATCCTTACGGTAGGTAGGCCGTGCACATTCAATATGGGGAAAGGCTGCTCGCCTTGCTTCTTCCCACGGTCAGTGGCCCTTGCATAGGGCTGGGAGTGCCTTCGGCAGAACTAAACCTTTGTAAGGTTTCCATGTCTCAGGTCCAGCCCAGTTCTAGGCAGAGTGAGAAGATATATGATAAATAGTTGTTGCTGCTGTTGTTGTTGTTGTTGTTGTTGTTGTTGTTGTTGTTGTTAGGTGCTGTCAAGTTAGGTCCAACTCATAGTCCCCCTATGTATAACAGGATGAAACATTACCCGACATTGTGGATGTGCACGATCTTTTTGATGTTTAGGCCCATTATTGCAGACACTGTGTCAACTCATCTAGTTGAAGATCTTTTTTCATTGACCCGCCAATTTCCCGAATATGATGACCTTCTGCAGGGATTGATCCCCCTTGACTACATGTCCAAAATACTTAAGACACAGTCTAGCTATCCTTGCTTCCAAGGACCACTCTGGTTGCACTTCTTCTAGGACAGATCTGTTGGTTCTTTTGGCAGTATGTGGTATATTCAATATTCATCTCCAGCACCATAATTCAAAAGCACCAATTCTTTTCCTGTCTCCTTTATTCAGTGTCCACCTTTCACAACCATATGATACAACTGAAAATACCATGGCATGAGTGAGGTGCACCTTTGTCTTCAATGTGACATCTTTACTTTTCAACACTTTAAAGAGGTCTTTTGCAACGGCTTTTCCCAATGCAAAGTGTCTTTTGATATCTTGACTGCTGCTTCCATGGGTGTTTTGTAGAACCACGTATAGCAAACTCTTGGACAACCTCAATCTTTTCTCCATTTATCATGAAGTTGCATACTGACTCAGTTGTAAGGATTTTCGTTGATGTTGAGGTGCAATCCATACTGAAGGCTTTATTCTTGACCTTCATCTGTAAATGTTTCAAATCCTCTTCACTTTCAGCAAGCAGTGTCATCTGCAAAATGCAGGTTGTTAATGAGTCTTCCTCCAATCATGCTGCCACATTCTTCTTCATAAAATCCAGTTCTTAGAAATTTTGCTCAGCAAGAGACTGAAGAGGTACAGTGAAAGGATACAACCCTGATGCACACCTTTCCTGACTTTGAACCAAGCAGTGTTTCTTTGTTCTGTTTGAAGGACTGCCTCCTGGTCCATGTATAGACTCCTCATGAGTACAATTAAGTGTTCTGGTATTCCCATTCTTTGCAATGTTATCCATAATTTATTATGAGCCACACAGTCAAATGCTTTTGCATAGTCAATAAAACTTACCACTCACTGTGATTTTCTTCCTATATTACTTCTGCAATTTGTTTCAGCCTAAAAAATAGTTGTTGTTAGGTGCTGTGGAGTCAGGTGCGACTCATAGCGACCTGATGTAACAACAGAACGAAACACTCCCCAACACTGTGCCTTGCCAGAGACTATGTCAGTTGTTGTTGTTGTTAGGTGCCGTTGAGTTGGTATCCGACTCATAGCGACCCTCTTAGGGTTTTCAATGGCTGACTATTTTGGGATTGCCTTGGGAGTGGATTGCCAGGCCCTTCTCCCATTTTTGGGGTGCTGGGAATTGAACTCGGGACCTCAGAGACTGCAGTGCAGCGCTCTACCAACTGAGCTAAATGCCAGCTCCAACTATGTCAGTACTTCTCTGTTATTCATTGGATTTTCAATGGTTGATTGTTTCAGGAGTGGGCTGCCAAGTCCTTCTCCTGAGCCTGGAGCACCCAGAGTTCCTAGGTGGTCTCCCATCCAAGGACTAACCAGGCCCAAGTTGCTTAGTTTCTGAGATTAGATGGGATTGGATGGCTGCAGACAAAAAAAGAAAAAAGAAAAAAGAAAAGAAAGAAAAGAAAAGAAAGGAAGAAAAAAGAAGCCATGCTAGATTTTATTTTTATTTTTATTTTGCTAGGAATAGGCAGTAAGGAATTGAAAATAATAGGAATAGAGTATTATGCTGGATCCCTGTTTACCGTTTTGTTATTGTTCAGAGTAATCCTTCAGATAAGCCACAGCCACTTTCTGTACTTGTTCTGTTTCACATTAATCAACACCATGTTGCTCTTTCCTGTGAGGGCGGAGCGGGGAGCTCTGATTGGCTGGCCAGAGGTGGATCTTTTGAGTCAGAGGAGCTGTGTTTCAGGGGCTGCAGCTTTTCTTCCCTGAGTGCCTGCCTTGGAGTGGCTGAGAGTTTCCTATGCCACGGAGGTGGGGGCAGCTTAGCTGCCTGGCCGGCAGATAGAGGAGGCATCATGCTCACTTTTTTGTTTATTCATTTGTTTTGGGAGAAAAAGCTACTTGGGGGCTAAACCCAGGGCCTCCCACATATTTTACAATCCCTCCAGTAGCCCCTCTTTTACCTTTTATCTTTTTATTTTTTTTGCAGTACTGGGGGTTGAACCCAGGGCCTCGCGCTTGCACGCTTTTGCAAGTGCTGGACCACTGAGCTGCACCCCAGCCCATTATTTTTTTACATTTTTTTGAGACAGGGTCTTGCTAAATTACGCAGACTGCCTCTGGTCTCCCTCCTGCCTCCACCTCCGAGCCGCTGGGATTACAGGCGTGCACCACGGCGCCCGGCTCCTTTCCTTTTATCTTGAGATAAGGTCTTGCTCAGTTATGCAGGCTGCCTCTGGCCTCCAACTTGAGAGCCTCCTGTTGTCTCCTCCCGAGCTGATGGGACTACAGGCACAGCCATGTTGCTCGGCAGGTGTTTTATTTCTAATAAGGACAGTTACATTCATTGCTTCTGAATATTTCTTTTTCTCAAATTCCTTAGAACACTTACGGCAGTCCGCCATCCTCCTTTGTCCTTGAATCTATGACAGTAATCTGTTGCAGACACTCAGTTGGGTCTGTTTTTCCTTTCTTTCTTTTTTTTTTTTTAATTGGACATTTTTAATGTACACCTTAATGTGATTCATTCTGGCATGCTTTTCATTGTGGCATTTACATATATGCATTTTGATGTACATTATTCATATAGGTTCCCCCTTACCCTCTTACTTGGGTCTGTTTTGAAGCAGGTTTCTCCCAACACTTTGCAGTTCAGCAGAACTCACTGAGCTGTGAGGATTTGTCTCAGCTGGCTGTACCCAAGGGGACTGGAAACTTAAGCTTTGGGAGGACATGCGCCGTCACTGGCTGAAGTGCTTGTAGCTATGCTGGTTTAGAAAGGCTTTCTGTGGTCCTTCTTTTATGGCTTCAGCTGAGAATTTTGCATGCAGTTGCCTAATTGTTGTGGACAAAATGCACTCCCTCGGGCCTGCCTGTCGCGCAGGGCCATTGTACAGCAGAGCTCAGTGCTGGTCGCTGTGGGATCTGCAGGCTGTGGAATGTGGCTGCAGCCCCGTGTGGTACAAATGGCACTAACAACTTCGAAAGGCATTGCCAAATGGGGTCATTGGTTTTAAGAACTAACCGTATCCTCTACTTAGAGCAAGATCATATTATATTTTCCTAGTTCCAGCAAAACAGGATTTGTTGTGTTTATGTTGACAGAGGGCTGGGATTTAGCTCAGTGGGTAGAGTGCTGCTCTACAGTCTCTGAGGTCCCAAGTTCGATTCCCAGCACCACAAAATGGGAGAAGGACATGGCAACCCATTCCCAAGAAAATCCTGAAAAAAAAAAAAAAACTGCCATTGAAAACCCTATGAGGGTCGCTATGAGTTGGATACGACTCAACGGATTGGCTGGGATTTAGCTCAGTTGGTAGAGCACTGCTCTACAGTCTCTGAGGTCCCAAGTTCGATTCCCAGCACTGCAAAAATGGGAGAAGGATGTGGCAACCCACTCCCAAGGAAATCCCGAAAAAACAAACTGCCATTGAAAGCCCTATGAGGGTCTCTATGAGTCGGACTTGACTCCATGGCACCTAACAACAACGTATTGACAGAATGCATAATCAATAGAATGAGGAACACCCAAAATGATGTTCCTTCTTATGTGATTTTTTTTTCTTTTTGTTTCTCTACCTATGCATACGTCAATACAGGCCGGTTACTTTTGCCTTAACTTCCAAAAATGTCTAAATTTCCATTCACTGCAAATAGGCTGAAAAGTAATATGGGATGTATAAGGTAAAAATTCTCAGGATTCCAGCTCAGCGTATAAGTGGTTTGCTACCCCTAAGTGATGGGTGATGAGAAATCAAAATGGCTTCATTGCTAACTTCTTATAGAAAATGAAGCAGTGTGAAATTTTGCTTAAATCATACTTTACTAGGAGCACAGGCACAATTTTCTGGGCTATGATTACATTTTTCATGATTAAATCAAGCTGTGTCTCTGCGCCTGAAATGCGTCTTGCTCCCAAATGAACCAGTCTTTGTGGTTCAGCTGCAATTAGAAACCATGATCTTTAAGCATGCGAATGACCTAAGATATGTTTTTTCTGACCACGTGAGATGTCTGTGTAAGAAAAGGTAGAAAGATGCAGTGCCTAGCAAGAACTTTTAGAAATAACAACAACAACAAAAAAAATGTAGACACTGTTGAAATGTGCAACAGAATTTCTTCACAGAGAAAAATGTTACTTCATAAGTAGCTAAATGCTGAACCAGGAATACATCAGTAAGTGTAAAAATAATTTACATTAAATAGCCCCCAAATATCTGACACCCTGAAAACTCCAAGAACAGAGAGGGTAGATGTGTTAGAGAATGTTATTTTTTAGTCATTTTTTTTTTGTTTTGTTTTGTTTGCTTTGTTTTGTTTTTTTCTCATTGTTCTTATAATCTAGGTGAAAATTTTCTGGCAAGGGCTGCAGAGCCATCCTTTCAGACTTTGTGGGCCACATGCTGTCTTTATTTTATGGTCCCCTCCATCCCTTCCTTCCTTCCTTATTTCCTTCCTTCCTTCCTACATTATTTCCTTCCTTCCTTCTTTCCTTCCTTCCTTCCTTCCTTATCTTCCTTATTTCCTTCCTTCCTTCCTTCCTTCCTTCCTTCTTTCCTTCTCTCCTTCTCCTTCTTTTTGTAGTACTTTGGGGTTGATCCCAGAGCCTTGCACACACTTTGCAAATGCTCTCCTACTGGGCTGCCCCCCAGCCCTTTCTAAATTTTTTATCTTGAGGCAGGGTCTTGCTAAGATATGCAGGCTGCCTCCGGCCTCCATCCTGGGATCCTCTTGCCTCTGCTTCCCGAGTGGCTGGGATTACAGGTTGGAGCCACCACACCTGGCCTTTCTTTCCTTTTTGAAAACAACCCTTTGAAATAATAAAACCAAAGATTCGTCCCTGGGCTGGAGGATTTGCAGACCTCCAATGGAGGATGTTAACTGGGTGGTGCTTCTTTCTGGGGTTTAATTATAGAAAGACAAATCGAAATGTGTCATATATCTTCTGGAATCCAAAATACCCACGCCATCTTGTTCATCATCTACCTTCTTCCACTTAACTATGTACTGTATCGTGTTACTGCTCATATGCGGAGACCTTAGTCCAAATCCTGGTGTAGCTTAGATTTTCAGGAAATGCTTGCTAACTGATGCAATTGCTTATTGTCACCAGATTCTATGGTACTGAAAGGGTGACTTCAATTCTGAATGATGATTTTCTCCCATCAGCCTTAATATAAATGTGCCCATAGGTTACTCCGGGCTGGGATTTAGCTCAGTTGGTACAGTGCTGCTCTGCAGTCTCTGAGGTCCCAAGTTCAATTCCCAGCACCGCAAAAATGGGAGAAGGACTTGGCAACCCACTCCTAAGGCAATCCCGAAACAATCTGCCATTGAAAACCCTATGAGGGTCTCTATGAGTCAGACACGATTCGACGGCACCTAATGACAACAACAGCATAGGTTACCCCACTCTGTCCTTAGCTTTGGGTAGAATTTAAAGTATGGAACCCAATAGATATAATTGACCAAAAGTAATGCCTTGGTAAGTAGTATGTAAATGCAAACACAATATTACAGAGTGAAAGTAACTGAAAGGTATGTGACGAATTCGTGTTTGCTGATTTTAAAAATGTGTTTAAGTCCATTTTTGTTTATCTGTTGGGTATCCCCAACATAAAGTTATGTCTTACGGGGTAAAAACAGGACTTGTTACATTCTTTCAGGTTTTCCTTCTTTTCTATTCCCTCCTTCAGTACTCACTGTACAGTTGTTAGGTATACAGTGGGGCCTAATAAATGCTGCATAGCTGAGGTATTTCCCTTCTAGATGGAGCTGGTCCTGCTCCTTACCCTTCCCTCTTCTCCCTTTCCTTTCATGAAATGCCACATCCACCTTTCCATTCCTGCGAAGCAGTGTGTATATTTCTCAGTCTGTCTGATGAAAACAATATAAACCATTTACTACTGCTTTTGCCTGCAGCCATTTAGCTCAGTTGGTAGAGCGCTGCTCTGCAGTCTCTGAGGTCCCGAGTTCAATTCCCAGCACCACAAAAATGGGAGAAGGACCTGGCAATCCACTCCCAAGGCAATCCCGAAACAGTCAGCCATTGAAGACCCTATGAGGGTCGCCATGAGTCGGATACTGACTCGACGGCAACTAACCTAACAACTGCTTTCAGCAAATTGATGTTCTCTTTCCCCTCCGCTTCAAAGTATTGGCACAGAGCAATAAGGCATAATAAGCTAGGGACTGGCAAAGTTTCTTTACAATTGGCTCATGTTGTTGTTGTTGGGTGCTGTCGAGTGGGTATCCGACTCATAGCGACCCTCATAGGGTTTTCAATGGCTGTTTCGGGATTGCCTTGGGAGTGGGTTGCCAGGCCCTTCTCCCATTTTTGCGGTGCTGGGAATCGAACTCGGGACCTCAGAGACTGTAGAGCAGCGCTCTATCAACTGAGCTAAATCCCAGCCCTACAATTGGCTCATAGTTAGTTTATAATTAATTTCTTCTATCCCTCAAAGAAGAAAAATTGGACAAAATATTTTACATAAATAACAACAAAAATCTGCCATCTTGGAGCACACATCTGGGTTTTTTTTTGTTTGTTTGTTTGTTTTATTTTGTTTTTGCGGTACTGGGGGATGAACCCAGCTCTTCACGCTTGCATGCTTTGCAAGTGCTGGACCACTGAGCTGCACCCTCAGCCCATTTTGTACTTTTTGAGACAGGGTCTCCTGAAGTTATGCAGACTGCCTGTGGTCGTCCTGCCTCCGCCTCCCGAGCTGCTGGGATGACAAGTGTGCACGACTGCGCGCGCCCTGCTCACATCTGGTTTTTATTGATCTCTCCCAGTATAGTGAGGACTGAGAACCCAGCCTTGCTTTTGGAAGCCTTTTGTGCTGGTTCTTGATGCAGCGTAGGATGTTTCCTGAACTTTGACTATGAAATGCCTGAGTGAGCCTGGCTCCTTCGGGGCCTGGTCCTTCTGCAGTCCAACTTCTGCAGGGCAAGCACTGCATGAAGGTTTACACTGCCAAGTGGCACGGGACCTAGGGGTCCAGGGTTCGGGGACATCGCTTCCCCCCAGCTGCAGCCCATGCCATTGTCCAGCAGAACCCAGCTTCCATGGTGCTGTGTGGTTGTGCTGGGCAGATGAGCTGGGCACCTCACCAGCCTCCCTCCACCCTCAGCCCGGAGCGGCTCAGCGGGGGGCGGGTCGGGGAGGTCGTTAAGGGCGCCCCCCTCGTCGCCCCCACACCTGCCCTGCCTCCCCGCGGTAGTTTTATGGGCCGTGAGGAGGCAGGTTTGACGCTGGGGACAGCCTCTGCCAACAGCTGCAGACAGCCAGCTCCCCAGACAGTAAAATGTAAAGCGGGGAGGGGCCGCCTTTGAAGTGTGCGGAGAGGCATGACTTTGACCATTTCCTTCTTCCTTCTTAAATGAGCGGCCCAGGTATTAAGGACGGAGCAGCTGCCGGCTGACTTTACAAGGAGAGATGCGCTTCCTCCCGCGCGGTCCCCAGGATCTTAATAAGCACCCTGTGAGTCGAGGGTATCTGGGGATGAGCGCGGGAGACACGCCCTGCTTAGCTGGAGGCCCGCAGACGCGCCCTGCCTGCGTGTGTAGACGGACAGGGCTCTGGATTCAAGTTTAAGGTTAAACCGCGGAGGCTCTACCTTTCCAGCATCTTTCCTCTGTGTCTGGCCTCTGGCTCTGGGCCTTGCGGAGGTCATGAGGCCGTAAGCGAGCCGTGGTGCCGCCTTCCCTCTTCACTCCGCATCTCCACTCCTGTCTCCCATGGATGCCTTGCTTTCCTCTGCGCCTTAGTTATCTCCCTCTTTTCGCTTATAAGAGGAATTCTAAGGAAAGGTCCTCTGCCGCTTTTTTTTTTCTTTTCCTGCGGTACTGGGGGTTGAACCCAGGGCCTCGCGCCTGCATGCTCTGCAAGTGTTGGACCACTGAGCTGCACCCCCAACCCATTTTTTACTTTTTGAGACAGGGTCTCGCTAAGTTATGCAGACTGCCTCTGGTCTCGAACTTGCAATCCTCCTGCCTTTGCCTCCAGAGTCGCTGGGATGACAGGCGTGTGCCACCGCGCCCGGCGTGTTCCTCTGCCACTTTTACACCATCTAGCATCAGTGTCCCCGAGGTGTGTGGGCGTGGGTGTGAGGGCCTGTGTGAGTCCAGCACCAACTGCCTTCCTCTCTGGTGGGGTCGCCAGGGGATCTGCATGCCGGCCTGGCTCTGAGGCCTGAGGACCAGCGCGCCTCTCCTGTTTCACACTGTGCCAGACCAGGCGCAAGCGGCAGGGTGTCGTGAGGATTAGATACGGAAGCTGCTCTGGGAGCCAGCAACCTGGGGTTCCCATGGGCCCCTGTCACCCCCACACCTGTTGCTAAGGCCTCTGGCTGCCAGCCGACCTCTCACCCTCTCTCTGAGGCCACGCTGGGCAGGGCCATGGTTATCTGCCACCTGGTTCCCCAAGGCCTCCTGTATCCATGCATGGTTCTCATTAGGGCTATGGTTTCAAAGCCTGCAGCTGTGTCCCTGTGGTATCCAATCCCGTCAGACCTCGGAAGCTAAGCAGGATCTGGCCTGATTAGTACTTGGATGGGAGACCGCCTGGGAACACCAGGTGCTGTAGGCTTGGGAGAAGGACCCGGCAACCCACTCCCAAAAATCAGTCCGCCATTGAAAACCCTATGAACAGCAGAGAAGCACTGACAATAGCGTTTCCCCTGTTGTACAGAGGGTCACTATGAGTCGGATACTGACTCAACAGCACCTAACAACAACAACAGTTTCAACGCACACATATTGGGCTCCCCTCAAAGCACTCGGGGCCCTTCTGTGTCCCTGCCATGAAGCCCCTGAGTGTGGTGGCCTCAGCCCCCACAGCCCCTCGTTATCCTCAGCCCCCAGCTCCCTGGTCTTGGGGCCTCGGTCAGGCCTTGCAGGTCCTCCTAAGCGTGATGTGCGCGCTCTTCCCCACTGGGCCACCTTCCCCGGGTCCCTCCTTCCCCTGCCCCAGGTCCCTTCCTGTTTGCCCCTGGCTCCCTCCTCGTCCCAGGGGCTGGCTCTGGCCTGGGCTCCTGGCGAAACAGACTCCCTCCTCCTGAAGGACGTGGGCACAGGGACACGTGTCCTCCGCTTCGCCCTCTTCTCAGTGGCGCCTCCTCATCCCGTGGTGGGCCACCCCTGGCTGTGGTCCTCCCTGCAGCACTCGCCGGCCCCCCGGAACTAACCTCCTCCAGTGGCCGTAGCCCCAGCATCCGCTCCTGCCTGCCAGAGCCGCGGGGCCAGGTCGGGTCCCTGGCGGCTCTCATGCTGCCCTCTTCCCACCACAGTCAGCCTTTCTCCATGCAGCCTCCTCCTCGCCTCAGTCGGTGCTTTTGCCTCTGAGCTCTGATGCCCCCTCACCATGTGTCCCTTTATTTTCCTCGCCTGTCCAAAGCATCCCACCCAAGGTCCCCGAAGTCCCACTGTGTCTGCCATGCTGGGTCCACCCTCCCTTAGCTCCCTGCTCCTACCACCACCCACTCCACCCCTCTCCCCTGGCCTTCACTAGTGCTGGCCTCGCAGGGCCACTGCCTTGGCGCTTGACCTCCAGCGGCTGCAGACCTCCCTTCTCACTTGAGTTCCTCCTGTTGTTGTTGTTAGGTGCTGTCGAGTCGGTATCCGACTCATAGCGACCCTCATAGGGTTTTCAATGGCTGACTGTTTTGGGATTGCCTTGGGAGTGGATTGCCATGCCCTTCTCCCATTTTTGCGGTGCTGGGAATTGAACTCGGGACCTCAGAGACTGCAGCACAGCACTCTACCAACTGAGCTAAGTCCCAGCCCCCCAAAAATCATGCGTAGTAGTGCTTATTATTGTGAAGGGCTTAATTACATTATATGTTCTCTTTTATTCTTTTTTTTGTGTGTGTGGTTTTGGGATTTGAACTCAGGGCCTTGTGCTTGCATGCTTTGCAAGTGTTGAACCACTGAGCTGCACCCTCAGCCCATTTGTTTACTTTTTGAGACAGGGTCTCGCTAAGTGACGCAGACTACCTTTGGTCTCCAACTTGCGATCCTCCTTTCTCTGCCTCCCGAGTCTCTGGGATTACAGGCATATGCCACCGTGCCCGGCTCATTATATGTTCTCTTGCTAAATTCCTTCTTATAATTTGAGATTGATTTGCCCTTTGTATAGTGAAATTATATTTCTGAGATGGCTCCGTTCCAAAATTTGTTCAAAATTCAGTTTTATTCTTGCTTCTTACAGTAATGATTTGAGGGGAAACTCACAAAGATAATACATCCTGTGTAAGTGCCTCTTTGTTAATAGATCACACACCTTTAATTTTCCTAAAGACATATCATGAGATTCAGTTCCCATTTCCCACTCTCAAATGGGAGGTGAACGTATTCACCAGAACTAATGCTGTTCCTCAGTATTATTCATTGTTGTTGTTGTTGTTGTGAGGTGCCGTCGAGTTGGTATCCAACTCAGCGACCCTCATAGGGTTTTCAATGGCGGACTGTTTGGGGATTGCCTTGGGAGTGGATTGCCAGGCCCTGCTCCCATTTTTGCGGTGCTGGGAATTGAACTCGGGACCTCAGAGACTGCAGCGCAGCGCTCTACCCACTGAGCTAAATCCCAGCCCTCTAAGCATACTGGAGCATACTAATTATTCCCCACTATGAATAATACTGGGGGCTGGGATTTAGCTCAGTTGGTAGAGCGCTGCGCTGCAGTCTCTGAGGTCCTGAGTTCAATTCCCAGCACTGCAAAAATGGGAGAAGGACCTGGCAATCCACTCCCAAGGCAATCCCCAAACAGTCCGCCATTGAAAACCCTATGAGGGTCGCTGAGTTGGATACCAACTCGACGGCACCTAACAACAACAACAACAATGAATAATACTGAGGAACAGCATTAGTTCTGGTGAATACGTTCACCTCCCGTTTGAGAGTGGGAAATGGGAACTGAATCTCATGATATGTCTTTAGGAAAATTAAAGGTGTGTGATCTATTAACAAAGAGGCACTTACACAGGATGTATTATCTTTGTGAGTTTCCCCTCAAATCATTACTGTAAGAAGCAAGAATAAAACTGAATTTTGAACAAATTTTGGAACGGAGCCATCTCAGAAATATAATTTCACTATACAAAGGGCAAATCAATCTCAAATTATAAGAAGGAATTTAGCAAGAGAACATATAATGAGCCGGGCACGGTGGCATATGCCTGTAATCCCAGAGACTCGGGAGGCAGAGAAAGGAGGATCGCAAGTTGGAGACCAAAGGTAGTCTGCGTCACTTAGCGAGACCCTGTCTCAAAAAGTAAACAAATGGGCTGAGGGTGCAGCTCAGTGGTTCAACACTTGCAAAGCATGCAAGCACAAGGCCCTGAGTTCAAATCCCAAAACCACACACACAAAAAAAAGAATAAAAGAGAACATATAATGTAATTAAGCCCTTCACAATAATAAGCACTACTACGCATGATTTTTGGGGGGCTGGGACTTAGCTCAGTTGGTAGAGTGCTGTGCTGCAGTCTCTGAGGTCCCGAGTTCAATTCCCAGCACCGCAAAAATGGGAGAAGGGCATGGCAATCCACTCCCAAGGCAATCCCAAAACAGTCAGCCATTGAAAACCCTATGAGGGTCGCTATGAGTCGGATACCGACTCGACAGCACCTAACAACAACAACAGGAGGAACTCAAGTGAGAAGGGAGGTCTGCAGCCGCTGGAGGTCAAGCGCCAAGGCAGTGGCCCTGCGAGGCCAGCACTAGTGAAGGCCAGGGGAGAGGGGTGGAGTGGGTGGTGGTAGGAGCAGGGAGCTAAGGGAGGGTGGACCCAGCATGGCAGACACAGTGGGACTTCGGGGACCTTGGGTGGGATGCTTTGGACAGGCGAGGAAAATAAAGGGACACATGGTGAGGGGGCATCAGAGCTCAGAGGCAAAAGCACCGACTGAGGCGAGGAGGAGGCTGCGTGGAGAAAGGCTGACTGTGGTGGGAAGAGGGCAGCGAGAGAGCCGCCAGGGACCCGACCTGGCCCCGAGGCTCTGGCAGGCAGGAGCGGATGCTGGGGCTACAGCCACTGGAGGAGGTTAGTTCCGGGGGGCCGGCGAGTGCTGCAGGGAGGACCACAGCCAGGGGTGGCCCACTACGGGACAAGGAGGCGCCACTGAGAAGAGGGCGAAGCGGAGGACACGTGTCCCTGCACCCACGTCCTTCAGGAGGAGGGAGTCTGTTTCGCCAGGAGCCCAGGCCAGAGCCAGCCCCTGGGACGAGGAGGGAGCCAGGGGCAAACAGGAAGGGACCTGGGGCAGGGGAAGGAGGGACCCGGGGAAGGTGGCCCAGTGGGGAAGAGCGCGCACATCACGCTTAGGAGGACCTGCAAGGCCTGACCGAGGCCCCAAGACCAGGGAGCTGGGGGCTGAGGATAACGAGGGGCTGTGGGGGCTGAGGCCACCACACTCAGGGGCTTCATGGCAGGGGCACAGACGGGCCCCGAGTGCTTTGAGGGGAGCCCGATATGTGTGCGTTGAAACTGTTGTTGTTGTTAGGTGCTGTTGAGTCGGTATCCAACTCATAGCGACCCTCTGTACAACAGGGGAAATGCTATTGTCAGTGCTTCTCTGCTGTTCATAGGGTTTTCAATGGCGGACTGATTTTTGGGAGTGGGTTGCCGGGTCCTTCTCCCAAGCCTACAGCACCTGGTGTTCCCAGGCGGTCTCCCATCCAAGTACTAATTAGGCCAGATTCTGCTTAGCTTCCGAGGTCTGACGGGATCGATTGCCACAGGGACACAGCTGCAGGCTTTGAAACCATAGCCCTAGTGAGAACCACGCATGGATACAGGAGGCCCTGGGGAACCAGGTGGCAGATAACCGTGGCCCTGCCCAGCGTGGCCTCAGAGAGAGGGTGAGAGGTCGGCTGGCAGCCAGAGGCCTTAGCAACAGGTGTGGGGGTGACAGGGGCCCATGGGAACCCCAGGTTGCTGGCTCCCAGAGCAGCTTCCCTATCTAATCCTCACGACACCCTGCCGCTTGCGCCTGGTCTGGCACAGTGTGAAACAGGAGAGGCGCGCTGGTCCTCAGGCCTCAGAGCCAGGCCGGCATGCAGATCCCCTGGCGACCCCACCAGAGAGGAAGGCAGTTGGTGCTGGACTCACACAGGCCCTCACACCTACGCCCACACACCTCGGGGACACTCATGCTAGACGGTGTAAAAGTAGCAGAGGAACGCGCCGGGCGCGGTGGCACACGCCTGTCATCCCAGCGACTCTGGAGGCAAAGGCAGGAGGATTGCAAGTTCGAGACCAGAGGCAGTCTGCATAACTTAGCAAGACCCTGTCTCAAAAAGTAAAAAATGGGTTGGGGGTGCAGCTCAGTGGTCCAGCACTTGCAGAGCATGCAGGCGCGAGGCCCTGGGTTCAACCCCCAGTACCGCAGGAAAAGAAAAAAAAAAGCGGCAGAGGACCTTTCCTTAGAATTCCTCTTATAAACGAAAAGAGGGAGATAACTAAGGCGCAGAGGAAAGCAAGGCATCCATGGGAGACGGGAGTGGAGATGCGGAGCGAAGAGGGAAGGCGGCACCACGGCTCGCTTACGGCCTCATGACCTCCGCAAGGCCCAGAGCCAGAGGCCAGACGCAGAGGAAAGATGCTGGAAAGGTAGAGCCTCCGCGGTTTAACCTTAAACTTGAATCCAGAGCCCTGTCCGTCTACACACGCAGGCAGGGCGCGTCTGCGGGCCTCCAGCTAAGCAGCGCATGTCTCCCGCGCTCATCCCCAGATACCCTCGACTCACAGGGTGCTTATTAAGATCCTGGGGACCGCGCGGGAGGAAGCGCATCTCTCCTTGTAAAGTCAGCCGGCAGCTGCTCCGTCCTTAATACCTGGGCCGCTCATTTAAGAAGGAAGAAGGAAATGGTCAAAGTCATGCCTCTCCGCACACTTCAAAGGCGGCCCCTCCCCCGCTTTACATTTTACTGTCTGGGGGAGCTGGCTGTCTGCAGCTGTTGGCAGAGGCTGTCCCCAGCGTCAAACCTGCCTCCTCACGGCCCATAAAACTACCTCGGGGAGGCAGGGCAGGTGTGGGGGCGACGAGGGGGGCGCCCTTAACGACCTCCCCGACCCACCCCCCGCTGAGCCGCTCCGGGCTGAGGGTGGAGGGAGGCTGGTGAGGTGCCCAGCTCATCCGCCCAGCACAACCACACAGCACCATGGAAACTGGGTTCTGCTGGACAATGGCATGGGCTGCAGCTGGGGGGAAGTGATGTCCCCGAACCCTGGACCCCTAGGTCCCGTGCCCCTTGGCAGTGTAAACCTTCATGCAGTGCTTGCCCTGCAGAAGTTGGACTGTAGAAGGACCAGGCCCCGAAGGAGCCAGGCTCACTCAGGCATTTCATAGTCGAAGTTCAGGAAACATCCTACGCTGCATCAAGAACGAGCACCAAAGGCTTCCAAAAGCAAGGCTGGGTTCTCAGTCCTCACTATACTGGGAGAGATCAATAAAAACCAGATGTGAGCCGGCCCACGCAGTGGTGCACGCTTGTCATCCCAGCAGCTCGGGAGGCGGAGGCAGGACGACCACAGGCAGTCTGCATAACTTCAGGAGACCCTGTCTCAAAAAGTACAAAATGGGCTGAGGGTGCAGCTCAGTGGTCCAGCACTTGCAAAGCATGCAAACGTGAAGAGCTGGGTTCATCCCCCAGTACCGCAAAAACAAAATAAAACAAAAAAACAAAACAAAAAAAAAACCAGATGTGTGCTCCAAGATGGCAGATTTCTGTTGTTATTTATGTAAAATATTTTGTCCAATTTTTCTTCTTTGAGGGATAGAAGAAATTAATTATAAACTAACTATGAGCCAATTGTAGGGCTGGGATTTAGCTCAGTTGGTAGAGCGCTGCTCTACAGTCTCTGAGGTCCCGAGTTCGATTCCCAGCACCGCAAAAATGGGAGAAGGGCCTGGCAACCCACTCCCAAGGCAATCCCGAAACAGCCATTGAAAACCCTATGAGGGTCGCTATGAGTCGGATACCCACTCGACGGCACCCAACAACAACAACATGAGCCAATTGTAAAGAAACTTTGCCAGTCCCTAGCTTATTATGCCTTATTGCTCTGTGCCAATACTTTGAAGCGGAGGGGAAAGAGAACATCAATTTGCTGAAAGCAGTTGTTAGGTTAGTTGCCGTCGAGTCAGTATCCGACTCATGGCGACCCTCATAGGGTTTTCAATGGCTGACTGTTTCCTTGGGAGTGGATTGCCTTGGGAGTGGGTTGCCAGGTCCTTCTCCCATTTTTGTGGTGCTGGGAATTGAACTCGGGACCTCAGAGACTGCAGAGCAGCGCTCTACCAACTGAGCTAAATGGCTGCAGGCAAAAGCAGTAGTAAATGGTTTATATTGTTTTCATCAGACAGACTGAGAAATATACACACTGCTTCGCAGGAATGGAAAGGTGGATGTGGCATTTCATGAAAGGAAAGGGAGAAGAGGGAAGGGTAAGGAGCAGGACCAGCTCCATCTAGAAGGGAAATACCTCAGCTCTGCAGCATTTATTAGGCCCCACTGTATACCTAACAACTGTACAGTGAGTACTGAAGGAGGGAATAGAGAAGAAAGAAAACCTGAAAGAATGTCACAAGTCCTGTTTTTACCCCGTAAGACATAACTTTATGTTGGGGATACCCAACAGATAAACAAAAATGGACTTAAACACATTTTTAAAATCAGCAAACACGAATTCGTCACATACCTTTCAGTTACTTTCACTCTGTAATATTGTGTTTGCATTTACATACTACTTACCAAGGCATTACTTTTGGTCAATTATATCTATTGGGTTCCATACTTTAAATTCTACCCAAAGCTAAGGACAGAGTGGGGTAACCTAGGTTGTTGTTGTCATTAGGTGCCGTCGAATCGTGTCTGACTCTTGGCGACCCTCATAGGGTTTTCAATGGCAGATTGTTTCGGGATTGTCTTAGGAGTGGGTTGCCAAGTCCTTCTCCCATTTTTGCGGTGCTGGGAATTGAACTTGGGACCTCAGAGACTGCAGAGCAGCGCTCTACCAACTGAGCCAAATCCCAGCCCGGAGTAACCTATGGGCACATTTATATTAAGGCTGATGGGAGAAAATCATCATTCAGAATTGAAGTCACCCTTTCAGTACCATACAATCTGGTGACAATAAGCAATTGCATCAGTTAGCAAGCATTTCCTGAAAATCTAAGCTACACCAGGATTTGGACTAAGGTCTCAGCATATGAGCAGTAACACGATACAGTACATAGTTAAGTGGAAGAAGGTAGATGATGAACAAGATGGCGTGGGTATTTTGGATTCCAGAAGATATATGACACATTTCGATTTGTCTTTCTATAATTAAACCCCAGAAAGAAGCACCACCCAGTTAACATCCTCCATTAGAGGTCTGCAAATCCTCCAGCCCAGGGACGAATCTTTGGTTTTATTATTTCAAAGGGTTGTTTTCAAAAAGGAAAGAAAGGCCAGGTGTGGTGGCTCCAACCTGTAATCCCAGCCACTCGGGAAGCAGAGGCAAGAGGATCCCAGGATGGAGGCCGGAGGCAGCCTGCATATCTTAGCAAGACCCTGCCTCAAGATAAAAAATTTAGAAAGGGCTGGGGGGCAGCCCAGTAGGAGAGCATTTGCAAAGTGTGTGCAAGGCTCTGGGATCAACCCCAAAGTACTACAAAAAGAAGGAGAAGGAGAGAAGGAAAGAAGGAAGGAAGGAAGGAAGGAAGGAAGGAAATAAGGAAGATAAGGAAGGAAGGAAGGAAGGAAAGAAGGAAGGAAGGAAATAATGTAGGAAGGAAGGAAGGAAATAAGGAAGGAAGGAAGGGATGGAGGGGACCATAAAATAAAGACAGCATGTGGCCCACAAAGTCTGAAAGGATGGCTCTGCAGCCCTTGCCAGAAAATTTTCACCTAGATTATAAGAACAATGAGAAAAAAACAAAACAAAGCAAACAAAACAAAACAAAAAAAAAATGACTAAAAAATAACATTCTCTAACACATCTACCCTCTCTGTTCTTGGAGTTTTCAGGGTGTCAGATATTTGGGGGCTATTTAATGTAAATTATTTTTACACTTACTGATGTATTCCTGGTTCAGCATTTAGCTACTTATGAAGTAACATTTTTCTCTGTGAAGAAATTCTGTTGCACATTTCAACAGTGTCTACATTTTTTTTGTTGTTGTTGTTATTTCTAAAAGTTCTTGCTAGGCACTGCATCTTTCTACCTTTTCTTACACAGACATCTCACGTGGTCAGAAAAAACATATCTTAGGTCATTCGCATGCTTAAAGATCATGGTTTCTAATTGCAGCTGAACCACAAAGACTGGTTCATTTGGGAGCAAGACGCATTTCAGGCGCAGAGACACAGCTTGATTTAATCATGAAAAATGTAATCATAGCCCAGAAAATTGTGCCTGTGCTCCTAGTAAAGTATGATTTAAGCAAAATTTCACACTGCTTCATTTTCTATAAGAAGTTAGCAATGAAGCCATTTTGATTTCTCATCACCCATCACTTAGGGGTAGCAAACCACTTATACGCTGAGCTGGAATCCTGAGAATTTTTACCTTATACATCCCATATTACTTTTCAGCCTATTTGCAGTGAATGGAAATTTAGACATTTTTGGAAGTTAAGGCAAAAGTAACCGGCCTGTATTGACGTATGCATAGGTAGAGAAACAAAAAGAAAAAAAAATCACATAAGAAGGAACATCATTTTGGGTGTTCCTCATTCTATTGATTATGCATTCTGTCAATACGTTGTTGTTAGGTGCCATGGAGTCAAGTCCGACTCATAGAGACCCTCATAGGGCTTTCAATGGCAGTTTGTTTTTTCGGGATTTCCTTGGGAGTGGGTTGCCACATCCTTCTCCCATTTTTGCAGTGCTGGGAATCGAACTTGGGACCTCAGAGACTGTAGAGCAGTGCTCTACCAACTGAGCTAAATCCCAGCCAATCCGTTGAGTCGTATCCAACTCATAGCGACCCTCATAGGGTTTTCAATGGCAGTTTTTTTTTTTTTTTCAGGATTTTCTTGGGAATGGGTTGCCATGTCCTTCTCCCATTTTGTGGTGCTGGGAATCGAACTTGGGACCTCAGAGACTGTAGAGCAGCACTCTACCCACTGAGCTAAATCCCAGCCCTCTGTCAACATAAACACAACAAATCCTGTTTTGCTGGAACTAGGAAAATATAATATGATCTTGCTCTAAGTAGAGGATACGGTTAGTTCTTAAAACCAATGACCCCATTTGGCAATGCCTTTCGAAGTTGTTAGTGCCATTTGTACCACACGGGGCTGCAGCCACATTCCACAGCCTGCAGATCCCACAGCGACCAGCACTGAGCTCTGCTGTACAATGGCCCTGCGCGACAGGCAGGCCCGAGGGAGTGCATTTTGTCCACAACAATTAGGCAACTGCATGCAAAATTCTCAGCTGAAGCCATAAAAGAAGGACCACAGAAAGCCTTTCTAAACCAGCATAGCTACAAGCACTTCAGCCAGTGACGGCGCATGTCCTCCCAAAGCTTAAGTTTCCAGTCCCCTTGGGTACAGCCAGCTGAGACAAATCCTCACAGCTCAGTGAGTTCTGCTGAACTGCAAAGTGTTGGGAGAAACCTGCTTCAAAACAGACCCAAGTAAGAGGGTAAGGGGGAACCTATATGAATAATGTACATCAAAATGCATATATGTAAATGCCACAATGAAAAGCATGCCAGAATGAATCACATTAAGGTGTACATTAAAAATGTCCAATTAAAAAAAAAAAAGAAAGAAAGGAAAAACAGACCCAACTGAGTGTCTGCAACAGATTACTGTCATAGATTCAAGGACAAAGGAGGATGGCGGACTGCCGTAAGTGTTCTAAGGAATTTGAGAAAAAGAAATATTCAGAAGCAATGAATGTAACTGTCCTTATTAGAAATAAAACACCTGCCGAGCAACATGGCTGTGCCTGTAGTCCCATCAGCTCGGGAGGAGACAACAGGAGGATCTCAAGTTGGAGGCCAGAGGCAGCCTGCATAACCGAGCAAGACCTTATCTCAAGATAAAAGGAAAGGAGCCGGGCGCAGTGGTGCACGCCTGTAATCCCAGCGGCTCTCGGAGGTGGAGGCAGGAGGGACACCAGAGGCAGTCTGCGTAATTTAGCAAGACCCTGTCTCAAAAAAAATGTAAAAAAATAATGGGCTGGGGTGCAGCTCAGTGGTCCAGCACTTGCAAAAGCGTGCAAGCGCGAGGCCCTGGGTTCAACCCCCAGTACTGCAAAAAAAATAAAAAGATAAAAGGTAAAAGAGGGGCTACTGGAGTGATTGTAAAATATGTGGGAGGCCCTGGGTTTAGCCCCCAAGTAGCTTTTTCTCCCAAAACAAATGAATAAACAAAAAAGTGAGCATGATGCCTCCTCTATCTGCCCGCCAGGCAGCTAAGCTGCCCCCACCTCCGTGGCATAGGAAACTCTCAGCCACTCCAAGGCAGGCACTCAGGGAAGAAAAGCTGCAGCCCCTGAAACACAGCTCGTCCGACTCAAAAGATCCACCTCTGGCCAGCCAATCAGAGCTCCCCGCTCCGCCCTCACAGGAAAGAGCAACATGGTGTTGATTAATGTGAAACAGAACAAGTACAGAAAGTGGCTGTGGCTTATCTGAAGGATTACTCTGAACAATAACAAAACGGTAAACAGGGATCCAGCATAATACTCTATTCCTATTATTTTCAATTCCTTACTGCCTATTCCTAGCAAAATAAAAATAAAAATAAAATCTAGCATGGCTTCTTTTTTCTTCCTTTCTTTTCTTTTCTTTCTTTTCTTTTTTCTTTTTTCTTTTTTTGTCTGCAGCCATCCAATCCCATCTAATCTCAGAAACTAAGCAACTTGGGCCTGGTTAGTCCTTGGATGGGAGACCACCTAGGAACTCTGGGTGCTCCAGGCTCAGGAGAAGGACTTGGCAGCCCACTCCTGAAACAATCAACCATTGAAAATCCAATGAATAACAGAGAAGTACTGACATAGTTGGAGCTGGCATTTAGCTCAGTTGGTAGAGCGCTGCACTGCAGTCTCTGAGGTCCCGAGTTCAATTCCCAGCACCCCAAAAATGGGAGAAGGGCCTGGCAATCCACTCCCAAGGCAATCCCAAAATAGTCAGCCATTGAAAACCCTAAGAGGGTCGCTATGAGTCGGATACCAACTCAACGGCACCTAACAACAACAACAACTGACATAGTCTCTGGCAAGGCACAGTGTTGGGGAGTGTTTCGTTCTGTTGTTACATCAGGTCGCTATGAGTCGCACCTGACTCCACAGCACCTAACAACAACTATTTTTTAGGCTGAAACAAATTGCAGAAGTAATATAGGAAGAAAATCACAGTGAGTGGTAAGTTTTATTGACTATGCAAAAGCATTTGACTGTGTGGCTCATAATAAATTATGGATAACATTGCAAAGAATGGGAATACCAGAACACTTAATTGTACTCATGAGGAGTCTATACATGGACCAGGAGGCAGTCCTTCAAACAGAACAAAGAAACACTGCTTGGTTCAAAGTCAGGAAAGGTGTGCATCAGGGTTGTATCCTTTCACTGTACCTCTTCAGTCTCTTGCTGAGCAAAATTTCTAAGAACTGGATTTTATGAAGAAGAATGTGGCAGCATGATTGGAGGAAGACTCATTAACAACCTGCATTTTGCAGATGACACTGCTTGCTGAAAGTGAAGAGGATTTGAAACATTTACAGATGAAGGTCAAGAATAAAGCCTTCAGTATGGATTGCACCTCAACATCAACGAAAATCCTTACAACTGAGTCAGTATGCAACTTCATGATAAATGGAGAAAAGATTGAGGTTGTCCAAGAGTTTGCTATACGTGGTTCTACAAAACACCCATGGAAGCAGCAGTCAAGATATCAAAAGACACTTTGCATTGGGAAAAGCCGTTGCAAAAGACCTCTTTAAAGTGTTGAAAAGTAAAGATGTCACATTGAAGACAAAGGTGCACCTCACTCATGCCATGGTATTTTCAGTTGTATCATATGGTTGTGAAAGGTGGACACTGAATAAAGGAGACAGGAAAAGAATTGGTGCTTTTGAATTATGGTGCTGGAGATGAATATTGAATATACCACATACTGCCAAAAGAACCAACAGATCTGTCCTAGAAGAAGTGCAACCAGAGTGGTCCTTGGAAGCAAGGATAGCTAGACTGTGTCTTAAGTATTTTGGACATGTAGTCAAGGGGGATCAATCCCTGCAGAAGGTCATCATATTCGGGAAATTGGCGGGTCAATGAAAAAAGATCTTCAACTAGATGAGTTGACACAGTGTCTGCAATAATGGGCCTAAACATCAAAAAGATCGTGCACATCCACAATGTCGGGTAATGTTTCATCCTGTTATACATAGGGGGACTATGAGTTGGACCTAACTTGACAGCACCTAACAACAACAACAACAACAACAACAACAACAACAACAACAGCAGCAACAACTATTTATCATATATCTTCTCACTCTGCCTAGAACTGGGCTGGACCTGAGACATGGAAACCTTACAAAGGTTTAGTTCTGCCGAAGGCACTCCCAGCCCTATGCAAGGGCCACTGACCGTGGGAAGAAGCAAGGCGAGCAGCCTTTCCCCATATTGAATGTGCACGGCCTACCTACCGTAAGGATTCTCCGAGGAAAACAAAATATATTAAAAATGGAATCCGTCAGTTACAATACATGAGGAAGGCCACTTATTTTTCCTTATTATATTTCCTTGGTTTTCTTTGATAGCTTTAAATACTGTGGCTCTAGTATTGCTTTTGAAAGTGTTGTCATCATTGGGTGCCATTGAGTCACATCAGATTCATAGCATCCTTAAGTACAGCAAAACAAAGCACTACCCAGCACTGCCCCGTGCACATGGTCTTTTTATGTTTGAGACCATTGTTGCAGTCACTATGTTTCTTCTTCTTTGTGAGCCATGCCACATCAGCAAAAGGAGTTTCCAGGGGCTTTACTCCATTGCTGTTATTAAGGCCAATTCCACTTTGAGGAGGCAGCTCTTCCCCAATCATTTCTTGAAGGCCTTCCAGCCTGGGGCACTCATTTTCCTGCATTATATCTGACAGTGCTTCCTTGCTATTCATAGGGTTTTCGATAGCTAATTGTTTGCGGGCCTGCAGCGGTAGCCCTGTGGCATCCGATCCC
>VMDO01029009.1:0-23163 GCA_007922755.1 Pedetes capensis
GCCTTCTATGAGTTTTAAAGTTTCTGGTTTTATGTTGAGATCTTTTATCCATTTTGAGTTAACTCTCGTGTATATTGAGAGATGCAGATCCACTTTCATTTTTCTGCATGTGGATGACCATGTTTCCCAGCACCATTTGTTGAAGAGGCTGTCCTTTTTCCAGTTTACTTGCTTTGCTCCTTTGTCAAAAATAAGGTGGTGACCTTCCACTTTTCCAAACATGATGTCCTTCTCCAGGGACTGGTCCTTCCTGACAATATGTCCAAAATACATGAGACACGGTCTAGCCATTCTTGCTTCCAAGAAGCACTCTGGTTGCACTTCTTCTCGGACAGATCTGTTGGTTCTCTTGGCAGTCCATGGTATAGTCAACATTCGTCTCCAGCACCATAATTCAAAAGCATCAGTTCTTCTCCTATCTTCCTTATTCAACATCCAGCTTTCACAACCATATGATGCGACTGAAAATTCCATGGCATGAGTCAGGCGCACCTTCATCTTCAATGTGACGTCTTTTCAACACTTTAAAGAAGTCTTTTGCAACAGATTTTCCCAATGCAATACATCTTTTGATTTCTTCACTGCTGCTTCCATGGGTGTTGATGGTAGAACCAAGTAAAGCAAAATCTTGGACACGCTCAAATTTTTCTCCATTTAGCATGAGGTTGCTTACTGACCCATTTGTAAGGATTGTAAGGAATTTTGTTTTGTTGATGTTGAGGCACAATCCATACTGAAGGCTGTGTTCTTTGATCTTCATCAGTAAATATTTCAAATCCTCTTCACTTTCAGCAAGCAGAGTTGTGCCATCTGTATAATGCAAGTGTTAATGAGTCTTCCTCCAATCCTGATGGTACATTCTTTTTGATAAAGTACAGCTTCTCATATTATTGGCTCAGCATAGAGACTGAAGAACAGTGAAAGAGTATAGCCCTAATGCACACCTTTCTCGACTTTAAACCTGGCAGTGTTTCCTTGTTTTGTTCGAACAACTGCCTCTGGGTCTGTGTACAGATTCCTCATGAGTATAGTTAAGTGCTCTGGTATTCCCATTCTTCAGTGTTATCCATAATTTGTTATGAACCACCCAGTCAGATGCTTTTGCATAATCAATAAGACATAAATAGCTATCTTTCTGGTATTCTCTGCTTTTAGCTAATATCCATCTTATATTAGCAATGATGTCCCTGAGTTCTATACCTTTTTCTGAATCTAGCTTAATTATCTGGCAGTTCCCTGTTAATGTACTGCTGCAGTCACTTTTGAATATTCTTTAGCCAAATTTTACTTGTGTATGATATTATTGATATCCTTTGTTAATTTTCACATTCAGTTTGATCGGCTTTCTTGGGAATAGGCACAAATATGAATCGTTTCCATTTGGCCAGGTAGCTTTTTTCCCAAATCTCTTGGCATAAACAAGTTAGCACTTCCAGTGGTACATCTGTTTGTTGAAACATCTCTATTGGTATTCCATCAATTCCTGGAGCCTTGTGTTTTGCCAGTTCCTTCAAGGCAGCTTCCACTTCGTCCTTCAGTACCATTGGTTCCTGATCATATGTAACCTCTTGAAATGGTTGATCATCCAACACTTCTTTTTAGTATAATGGCTCTGTGTATTCCTTCTATCTTCTTTTAATGTTTCTTGCTTCATTTCATATTTTCCCTGTAAAATCCTTCACTATTGCCACTTGAAGCTTCAGTTCCTTAAGCTTGAGAGAAACATGGCATGTTCTTCCTTTTTGGTTTGTATTAAATAGTATCCCATACAATATACCTGATTTTTACTAGGATTACTTACATACCTGTTTTTCAGCATTTTAAAACAGTAATTTATAGCATAGTGTTTTATATGAGTATGCTTTTGCATTGGCTTTGAATTCATAGACACTTAGGTTTGAATTTCAATTCAATAACTTACTAACTTAAATAGCAGTTTCCTCATCTGTGTAATGTCTACCTTATAGGAAGGTTTTATAGACTAAATAAGATTATTATAGTCATATGAAATATGCAAAAGTTTTTGTTGATTATATATGCTTAGCAGCTGTTAACTTCCTTTGTTTTCTCCCACCTCTTCCTTTCCCTGCTGACTTTGGTGCCACTTTTCTTTATTGAGTAAAGAATGTAGTTAGTGGCTGTTTTAGACCCTGTTCTAATCCTGGACATGGTATGTTTTTTGAATGTAAAATAAGCCAATTTACTTGTTACAAAATTTTTTCAATTTTGACTTATTTTATACTTCAGTATGTGCCATAAGATTTATATATTGGGATTAAATTGGTATATTGTAGTACCATGCTTCCAAATTGATATTTTCTTCCAAATATAGATTGTAAAGGTGGTTCACTGATTACTACTGATAATTGGTATTGTGTTTTCCCAGAGGTTTCTTTTGAAGTCTTTTTTTCATAATGCATGACTTAGTTTTCTTCTGAATTATACTTTAAGAGTTTTGTTATAACTTGAATTTTTTAAAATTATCATTTTAAGGATTTTCTTTTAAAATTCATACAGAAATTTTTTATTTATGGTTACATTTTCTGTTATTTAATATGAGAAGTTATCAAATAGTAATTTCATGTTTGGCAGCAGTGTTTTCATGATTATAGAAATGTCTTATGTGTATAAAATACCTTTTTTCAAATAGCAGAATTCTCACCTGTTTTTATAGCATAATTTTCACATTTCACAACTGAGTGACTTTTATATTGTCTCAGTCAGTTATAGTTAAACTAGAACCCAGCTCTCCATACTACTAGGATAGTTCTCTTAGTTAAATTAAATTGTAGTTCTGAGTTTGATTTATTTTTTCATTTCTCTAGTGAAATTTCTTTTTTTTTTTTTCATGGCCCAGCTTTGGAAATATGTACCAAAGTTTTATCAGCCTACATACATTTTTTAGCATCCCACTCCTAGTATATGTAGAAAGCATATTTTTATTGAAAAAATAAAGCTATTTTCAACTTATTTGGTATACATGATTGCTTTTCAGAGCAAATGAATGCAAACTAATAACAAAATGATATGTGAGCTAGTGTGTGGGGGGATACGTGCCTATAGTCCCAGCTACCTGGGAGCAGAGGCAGGAGGATCACTTAAGGCCAACCTGGGCAACAAAGTGAAAATTTATCTTAAAAAAAAAAAAAGAAAAGAAAAGTGGATCTGTGGACCATCTTTTCAGGTAAGACCGTTTTCCTTTTTCTTTTCCTTTTTTTTTTTTTTACCCCCCAGGATGTGAGGCTTAAACCCAGGGCCTCACACATATTCTTTTTTGCAAGTGCCTACCAGCAGGCTGTGCCCCTAGCCCATTTTTTATTTTGAGTCAGACTCTGTCCAAGTAATGAAAGCTGCCTCTGGCCTAGAACTCTCAGTCTTCCTGGCTCCACCCCCAAGCTGCTGGCATTACAGGTGTGTGCCACTGTGCCCAACCCAAAGTAAGACATTTTTAAAAGGCTCTTACCATTATCATGGGGCTGGGATTTAGCTTAGTTGGCAGAGCACCGCTCTGCAGTCTCTGACGTCCCAGGTTTGATTCCCAGCTCCACAAAAATGGGAGAAGGACATGGCAGTCCACTCCTGAGGCAATCCTGAAACAGTCAGCCATTGAAAACCCTATGCGGGTCACTATGAGTTGGATATAACTCAGTGGCACACAACAACCTCTTAAGGGACAATTGTGTTTACGTCCTTTCAGTTCCATATCTAGTGATGATATGCTGCTAGCTTGCAACCAACTATGATGGGAGTATTTTCACCATGGAATAGTTAAACATGGGAGAAGGATGTGGCAATCCACGCCCGAGGCAATCCCGAAACAATCAGCCATTGAAAACCCTATGAGGGTTGCTATGAGTCAGATATGACTCAACAGCACTTAACAACAAGAACAATCACTATCATATTTTTAAAGAGGAATATACAATTGAAAAATCAGGAAGGCTTATTCTCTGAACATCTTAGACTAGAACTGGGGCTGGATTTGTATATAGGCCCAGTTAAAGATGGGGATCAAGGTAACTGGTCATGGTGCACACCTGTATTCCTAGCACTCGGGAGGTAGAGGCTGGTGGATCATGAGGCCAGCTTGGGCCACATAGCTTGACCCTGTCACAGACAAAACTAAGGGCTGGTGTAGTAGTCAGTTGATACGTCACTGTGACAAAGAAACTGATCACAATAGTTTGGAGATTGATTGGAGACTCATGGTTAGAGAATCAGTCCATAATGGTTGTGGAGTAAACATTGTGGCAGCACACAGCAGTGCCTGTGGCAGGTGACCCTACCTCTTTGTGATCAAGAACTAGAGAGTAACCAGAGGCAGTTCTGGTAAATATCTCCAAAGGCCCATCTCCAGGGAGCCACTTCTGCAAAGCTACAATCCCACCTCCCAGACTTGCATAGCCTTCCAGGACAGCACCGCCAACTGGGGACCCAGTGTTCAAATATATGACATTTGGGGGACATTTTAGATCCAAACAACTGGCTATATAGTTCAGTGGTGGAGCACTTTCCTAGCATTGCAAAGCCCTGGGTTTGATCCTCAGCACAAGCACTGCTAAAAGAGAGGGTTTAAAAAAAAAAGAAGGATAAGGCCGCAGGTTGAAAACTTAATGACAGTTGACATACAGAAGGGTAAGATCTTTTACCAAGCGTCTTTCCCCACTTAGCTAATATACCCCTCTTAAGATTAGAGTTTTTTTCTTTGAAAAACTTTGAGAGAGCTGAAAAGACTTCTGCATGCTGATATTTATAAATACCAAATGAAATAGCTACATCCCTAAATTATATTCTGTGAGGAAGTGTATCACATCAACAAGGCTTAGTGTACATACAAAGCTTCCCACCAGAATTTTAGTGTTATGTTTCTACATATGAAAGGAAAACTGAATACCACTAGATATTTGAAGAATATCTCTGACATCAAAGACCAGCAATACATGACAGAAGGAACTCAGAAAGAAAAAAGCCAATGTGGACATCAACAAAAGAAACAAACAAACATACAAACAAACAAAAAACTTCCCCATATCAGGAATTGACATTCTTAAAGGCAGAAGATACTGCAGACATGAAATGTAATTAAGATCTATTCAGAAGAAACATAGTATCATTCAGAGAACAAGAAAGAGCTTTTGGAGATTCAAAGTAGTATATCTGTCAGAATAAAGTTGAAGAAAGCAGAAAAAAGGAAGAAGAAAAAGATACCATAGTCTAAGAGGTTTAACATCTATCTGCCTATTAGGGTTCTAGAAAGAGAAAACAGACTACAAAGAACAATGGAAATTTTCAGGAAATTACCCAAGAAATAGTTCATTTCTGTTTTTCAAAACTGAAGGACTCAAGTTTCTAGATTGGAAGGGCCCATCAAGTGTTCTACATAATGAAAAGAGGAAAAATGATCCACACTGGGGCACATTGTTGTGAAATTTCAGAACATGTATAGGCTGTTCATTAGCATACTTGTTCTATGGTTAGTGGTGCTGTAAAATATAGATAATGAAATTGTAACTATCGCACAGCAAGAACTTTTATAAAGTTGGAACTAAACTGAGCACTGTGGTGTACACCTATAATCCAAGCGACCCAGGAAGTTGAGGCAGGAGGATTGCAAGTTTGAGGCTAGACACAGCCTGCACAGCATAGCAAGACCCTACCTCCAAAAAAGGAGGGGACACAGGGACTGGAGGTACAGCTTGGTGATAAAGCACTTGACTAGCATGAATGAGGACCTGGGTTCAACTCCCCAGAACAACAAACAAACAAACAAACAATAAGAAATAGACCCTTAAATGGTGACATCGCTCTTGCTCATCCTAAAGATATAAAAGGCATAAATCCAGGTTGATTTTTTTTTTTTTCCAGTGCTAGGGGGTTGGACCGAGGGCCTCACAATTGCTAGGCAAGTATTATACCACTGAACTATACTCTCAGCTCTTTTTATTTTTTATTTTGAGACAGAGTCTTGCTAAATTGCACAGGTGGCTTCCAACTCATGATCCTCCTTTCTCAGCCTCTTCAATCACTGAGATTTTAGGCATGTGTTGCAGCACCAGACATGGTTGATTTCTTATTCTTCATCATGTGCATAAACAAGTAAATTTTGAATGGGCCTCTATAGTAAGTATGGGAGTCACCAAGAAATAAATCTACTGACAAGTATCTTTAATTTGTATATTCTTTGCACAGTTTAATTGCTCCTTAGGTACCAAAGTGAAAGCAATTGTTAGTTTACATGGCTTCGTTCTTGTTAATGTTAAAACGGAGACTATGCCTGGTATGGTGGCACATGCCTGTCATCCTAGCACTTGGGAGGCTGAGACAGGAGTATCATGAGTTCAAAGCCAGCTTGGGATACTTAGTGAGACTCTGCTCAAAAATCACAACAAAGCAGAACATAACTCTGCATGCCAGAAATCCCAGCACTGGAGAGGCTGAGGCAGGAGAGTCATAAATTTGAGGCCAATCTGGGTTGTATAGTAAGTTCCAGGACAACCTGGATTACAGAACGAAACTCTGTCTCTAACAAAAGCCAAAACAAAAAAATATAGACCAGACATTATGATCTGGTCTTGCTCAAAGATAAAGAGAAGATCCCAAAACTTCCAGTTTAAAAAAAAAAAAACACCTCAAATAGTATCAGATTTCTCTATAGCAGTACTGTTTGAAGACAATGAAGCAAACCTTCACATTTCTTAGGGAAAAAATTTTAGTCCAGAATTTTATGCTGAGCCAAACTCACATGGAAGACCTCCTATAGTACCTTTTTAAAGAAGCAACTCAATGATAAGATCTACCAAGATAAGGGATCTAGGTAGGAGAATCAAACACAGGATAAAGGTAAAAGGAATTCCTATTGTGATGATGAACAGAATTTTCAGAGTAATAACTGTGCATCAGCCTAGGGAATAAATGGACTGAGTTGCACCAGAAAGACAGAAGCTTCCAATAAACATTTCCTAAAGAAAGAGAAACTAATGGAGCATGCTGCAGTTTAGATCTTAAGTGCCCCTCAAACGCCCATGTATTAAAAGCTTGGTCCTTGGGGTGGCACTATCAAGAGGTATTGGAGCCTCTAGCATGTGAAGCTTATTTGGAGGTCTTCAGATCGTTAGAGACATGCTCTTGAAAGGGATGTGGGACCCTGGCCCCTTTTTCTCTCTTTCACTTTCCAGCCTTAAGGTAAGTGGCTATGTCCGGCCATAGGCCTGAAGCAGTGGGATTAATTTATCATGAACTAAAATCTCTGAAATTGTGAGCCTAGATAAACCTTCTCCTTTTATAAATTATCTCAGATATTTGTTAAGGTAATAGAAAGCTGAGTAACACAGAGTGCCTGATTCTCTTTAACAAGAGAAAATTTGAGTTTGAGAATTGCATCAGGCATGTTGGTGCATACTTATAATCCCCGCATTCAAGAGGATCAAGAGTGCAAGGCTAGCCTGTGTTATATGGCAAGATTCTGTCTCAAACAGAGAGGGGGGAGAAGGAAGAGGAGAGAAGGAGAAGGAGGAGGAAGAGGAAGAAGAGGAGGAAGAGGAGAAATAGTAATAGTAGCAGCGACAATAGTAATAGTAATAGTTTGAGAACTAATTTATTATGTTGCTGTTGTTAGGTGCTGTTGAGTTGGAGAAAAAATCAGAAAATTTAGGGGAAACAAAATTGTATAAATGCATCATAGTATACCATCTACTTAAATATATTTATTTATTTTAATTATTTTGTGGTGCTTGGGGGTTGAACTCAGGGCCTTGCACATACATTGCAATTACTGTATCACTGGTTGCACCCTCAGCTCATTTTTTATTTTTTATTTAAAGACAGGGCGTTGCTAAGTTACACAGCCTGCCTCTAGCCTCAAACTGATGATCCTCTTAGTTCTACCTCCTGAGTCACTAGGATTAAAGGTGTGTACCACTGTGCCAGCAGGTGCATTTATTTATATGTAAATATATAAATATTTATATATATTTATATAGCCATACTAATGTAAACAGTGAATAATGATTTCCTCAAAAGATGACACAGGTATATAGGAAGGATGGTGGAGAGAAATTTATGTAGTGGGACTGTGAAATTCAAGAAATAACAATATAAATACACATTTATATAACAATGTAAATAAACATAGCAGTAAATACCAGAATTATAGGTAAAAGAATTGAAAGTGATTGCCTCTGGGAAGTACATATTAGGAATTAGACTTCTACTGTTTTGGTGCTAATTGATATTTTTACTTTCAACTTGCCTGTTTCTTTATATTCCAAGTGAGTTTCTTGTGGACAGCATATAGTTGCATCATATTTTTATACTCCTTTTGCTACTCTCCTTTTTTTGGTATATTTGGATCACATTTATTTTATATAATTGTGAATATATTATCATGTTATTTTTGTTGTTGGTGGTCTCTTTGTTTTTCTTTTTTGTATTCTTTTTCCTGTCTTCTTGTGGATTTCTGGAACATTCTTCAGAATTCCATTTTTACTTTCCTGTAGTGTGTTTGAGTACATCTCCTTGGGTAGGTCTTTTGGTTGTTGTCTTGGGTGTCACATTAAATATACCTAACTCATCAGTCCATTGGTGTCATCATTTTATTATTTTGAGAGAGCAACAGAAACTTTTAACTCCCTTTATAAGAACACAACATTCAGTATGGATTGTTCTTCAACATGAACAAAACAAAAACCCTTACAATTGGGTCAGTATGCAACCTCATGATAAATGGAGAAAAGAGTGTAGTTGTCCAAGATTTTGCTTTACTTGGTTCTACCATCAACACCATGGAAGCAGCAGCCAGGAAATCAAAAGATGTATTGCATTAGGAAAAACTGTGGAAAATGACGTCTTTAAAGTGTTGACAAGTTAAGACCTCACATTGAAGACAAAAGTGCACCTAACTCATGCTGTGGTATTATCAGTCACATCGTATGGTTGTGAATGCTGGACATTGAATAAGGGAGACAGGAGAAGAATTGATGCTTTTGAATTATGGTGCTGGAGACAAATATTGAATATACCATGGACTGCCAAAAGAGCCAACAGATCTGTCCTGGAAGAAGTGCAACCTGAATGCACCTTGGAAGCAAGGATGGCTAGACTGTGTCTTATATATTTTGGACATGTTAGGAGGGACCAGTCCCTGGAGAAAGACATCATGTTTGGGAGAGTGGTGGTTCAATGAAGAAAAGGAAGACCCTCAAATAGATTAATTGACATAGTGTCTGTAACCATGGGCTTAAAGAAGATTGTGTGCCTGGCACAGAAGGGGGAGTGTTTCCTTCTGTTGTTCATAGGGTCGCTATGAGTCAGACGTGACTTGACAGCACCTAACAACAACCATCAACACCCACAGAAGCAACATTCAAGAAATCAGTAGATGCATTGCATTGGGAAAAGCTATTGCACAAGACTTCATTAGAGTGTTGCAAAGTAAAGATGTCACATTAAAGATGAAGGTACACCTGACTCATGCCATGGTATTTTCAATTGCATCATATGGTTGTGAAAGCTGGACATTGAATAAGAGAGACAGAAGAAGATTTGATGCTTTTGAACTATGGTTCCTGAGATGAATATTGAATATACCATAGACTGCCAAAAGAACCAACAGATGTGTTGTAGAAGAAGTACAACCAGAGTGTTCCTTGGAAGCAAGGATGGCTAGACTGTGTCTTATGTATTTTGGACATGTCAGGAGGCACCAGTCCCTGGAGAAGGACATCATGTTTGGGAGAGTGGTGGGTCAACAACAAAAAAAAAGGAAGACCCCCAACTAGATGGATTGACACAGTGGCTGCAAACAATGGGCTTAAACATTAAAAAGATTGTATGCCTGACACAGTGTTGAGGAGTGTTTCGTTCTGTTGTTCATAGGGTCACTGTGACTTGAGGGCACCTAACAACATCTCTCTTTACCTTCCCTGATATACTTAAGTATTTTTTCTGTATACATTTAGACTTATATCAAATAGTTTTAGAATTTTTGCTTTATTCATCAAATGTAATTTAGAAAACCCAAGAAAAGCTTTTTATCTTTATTCATGTTTTTACTTGTTTTATGGAATAAATTGTGCCCTTCCCTGTAGTTCATATGTTGGAGTCCTAATCCCTAGTACCTCAGAATGTGACTGTATTTGGAAATAAGGACTTCTTTAGAGAGAGAATTAAGTTAAAATGAGATCATTGGGTGCCCCCTAGTCCAATAAAATTTAGTTGTCCATCTGAGAAGTGACTGGGACAATCTACAGAGGAAAGATATTATGAAGACACAGAGCAAATATAGCTGTCTGCAAGCCACTGAGATAGGTTTCAGGATAAACCAACCTTGCCAACATCTTGATCTTGATTTCTTGCTGCCAGAACCCTGAGAAAATAAATTTCTGTTATTTAAACTACCCAGTGTGTGGTATTTTATTATGGTAGCCCTAGAATACTAATGCTCTGTATTCTTTCTTGCTGTTGTAAGGCTCCTTTATTTTATTGTATCCTTTCTGTTTAGAGAACTTCTTTCACCATTGTTTTAGGTTAAATTTACTGGCCACAAATTCTCTTAGTATTTTTTCATTTGAAAATGTCTTGATTTCCCCTTTAACCTTGAAGGATATTCTACTAAATATGCAATTCTGGGTAAACAGTTATTTTCCATCAGAATTTAAATGATATTTGGCCACTTCCTTCTGGCCTTCAGGGTTTCCAGTATCAAATTCACTTTTCTGTTGTTTCTCTCTCACTGCCTTTAAGATTGTTTTATCTTCAGCTCTCAGGAATTTCAGAAGGTAGATTTTTTTAAATCCCATTTGGGATTAGATTTTTGTTATAGTTACACAGGTCCTTGATGGTCTGTTCATTTTTTTCTCTCTGTTGTTCAAAGTGGATAATTTCTGTTATTCTATATTCCAGTTCACTTCTTTTTTCCATACCTTCCATTCTGCCCTTAAACCTATCTGTTGTTTGTTTCAGTTATATTTTTTCAGTTCTAAAGTTTCCATTTGGTTCTTTATGTCTTAATTCTTTGTTGAAACTTTCTATTTCTTTAGTGAGGCTTTTTGTTTTTCTTTTGTTTGAAGAGAACAAATAACATATTTTTATAATGGTCTAACAGCTCTCCCATCTTAGCATTGACATCTATTAGTTGTTTTTCATTTAGTTTGAAATCTTCCTGGTTCTTGGTGTTACAAATATTTCTAACTGAAATCTATGCTTTTTTAATATTAAATTATAAACTCTGGATCTTATTTAAACCTTCTATTTTAGCTGCTGTTTTCTGGCACCATTCTTGTTGGGGAAGAAGATGGCTGCCTTGTTATTGCCAGGTAGAGATAGAGATCTAGGTTTTCCATTTGGCCTTCTTTGACACTTGAGTATGCAGGAAGGCCTCTTGTTTCTGTTCATGGATAGGAGTGTCAGCTCCTAAATAGGCCTCCACTGATACTTGCCTTCCTGGAAGGGGTAGAAGAGTGTCATTACTGCTTCCTATATCCTGCCACTGACACCACAGGAGCAGAGGATATTACTGCTGGGCGGTGATGGAAGTCCTGACTCTCTGACCTCCTCTAACACCCTATCTGTGGGGAGGTAGAGGATGCCTCCTTACTATTGGGTAGGGTAGGCATGCTAGCTTTCCCACATGGTCTTCACTGACTTCCATGTGGTAGAGAGTGTAACCTCATTACCACCCAATAGGAATAAATTTCTCAGTTCTTTACTGGGTCTTCTCTGACATCACCCTGATAGGGAGTGAGGAGGGGTTGCCGAAAAACTTTGTCATAGTCTGGTGTGGGTGGAGGATTAGGCTCCTCACTTGAGCTTTTGCAGGCATGGGTAGGAGTGAAGTCACAGTGTTTGCTGAGGTGTTTGCCTGGAGTAGAACAGTTATTCTCTAAATGTGTTCTGTTTTGCAAAAATGCCCCTTTCCTGGTCTTTTGGCTGGAGAAATCACACTTTTCCCCATGCAATGCGTCTATTGATTTCTTGAATGCTGCTTCCGTGGGTGTTGATGGTTGTTGTTAGGCTCTCCCTGCCTTTTCTCTTGACTCTGCCCATTGGTGTTTCTGGGTTGCCAACTTTGGAGACATCAACTTCAAATCTGGGAGACATGGGATAACACACACACAAAAATAATAAACACAATAAAACAGGGGACTTGTCTCTGTTGTTCCTTGAACCCTGCTGTCCCTACTCATCTTTGAAGCTTTTAGAGTCCTCTTACATCTATTTTATTAAAAATATCCAAGATTTTTTGTTGTACTTATGAGAAGGAATAGGGAAAAGTACATCTACACCATCTTCCTAAAAGCAGAAGTCACTAACATTTTAAATTACATAAATTTGCTGCTTTGATTAAATTAAAAACAATTTTTAAAAGATAATCCACACATCATATAAAGGTAATGTAACTTTAGAAAGAAAAGCATTAGAAAATATTCTCTTTTCTGACCTTCCTAAGTTAATAATTAGTAGTTAAGGACCTGGTGTGGTCAAATATGCCTATAATCTCAGTGGCAGGTTCGAGGGCAGAGGCAGCTTGTGTAGCTTAGTGAGACGCTGTCTCAAAGTAAAAAATAAAGGGACTGGGTGCAGCTATGTGGTAGAGCACTTGCAAAGTGTGCATAAGGCTTGTTTCAGCCCCCCAATACAATCAATCCATCAATTAATTTCTTTTAGCTGTAAAAGAAAATGATTTTTATTGCATTCTATCAGAAAAATTTTTCATAAAAATGGCATGGTGCATAGTGGTTGAAAACAAACAGGAGATAGGTACCTAAGTACAGTGTTTTTGCAATATGGCACATTTAAAGAGAAAGTTTCAAAAGTGTAAAAACTGTAATCAGTTATCAAAATACCTTCATTTAACAGTTTTGTGTTCTTTCTGCTTGATATTCTGTAGCCTGTGGGATGCAACATAGACAGTATTATTGTGGTTTGTTAGGTAGTTATCAAATAATATTTTAAATTACTACCATTATGTGATACTTTACTTGAACTTCCTTAATAATTTTGTTTTTTAATTTATTTCACATTACATGTGAAAATTTTAGGGATTTTTTATAGTTTTTTTATAGTTTTCATTTACCATTCTTTATGTATGAAAGGATATAATTTTATATCTCTCAATGTTTAAAAAAATTCTTACACAGATTATTTATTATAATCTCTGGCCTTCTTATTGTTTATAGCAGTAACTATTCTCATAGAAAGTGATGGTACTGTATGTGGGTATTGCATAATGGGCTTTATGTGGTAGGGGTGATGTCATTGTGTGGGATGGCCTGAAGGAGTTATTAGAAGAACACAAGACTTTTGAGTACTAGCATTTCTCAGTAAATACCATACTGTTGAAAACATTAATTTGTGTTTGGACTGGAATGAACCTACATTTTCCTGGCTTAGTTATTGAGATTACTGTCATAATTACATAGATGAATAAAATAAAATAGTAAAATATTTTTCTCCCTGGCAAAGGGAAGTGGGATTGGGAAGAGAAAAAAATTAATAAACAACTGGCAACCTCTGTTACACAGTTGTAAGACTGATTTTGAAATTTAAAGTTCAGGAATACTTTGGATTTTCCTTTCTATAATTTATAGTGTTAATTCACTTTATTGCTGAAGCATAAGATAATAATTATTTTAAAGGCCTGTGATTTTAAAGATTTTTAAGGTACATATCATTAAAAAGAGGCATATTACATTGGTTTTCTACTTTGGTCACTACACATTTTTATTGTTGTGGTAAAATATACATACCAGAATTCACCATTTTAACTATTTTTAAGTGTGCAGTTCAGTGGTATTAAGTACACCCACATCGTTTTGCTGCCTTTACCACTGTATCCATCCCCTGAATTTCTTATCATTGAAGACTTAAACTCTGTGTCCATTAAAAAATCACTTCCTACTTCCTTTCTCCTTCCCCAGCTCCTGGTAACCTTTGAACTTTATTTCTTTATGACTTGACATCTCAAGATCTGTCCTGAAGTGTAGTGCTGTCAGTGATAGAATAATATCCATATGCCTACAATGAAGCCAGCTAATATGACTATTATTCAGACTTATACACTCACACTAAAGCCACAAAGAAAGGGAAGATTTTTACCAATTTCTGAAATTGATTGAACATACAATCAGGATGCACTGGTAATTACTGGTGACTGGAATGCAAAAGTTGGAAACAAAGAGGGCAGCTCAGTAGTGGTGGAAATATGGTCTTCATGACATGAATGATGCTGGAGATCACATGGTAGAATTTTGTCAGACCAATGACCTTTTCGTTGCAAATACTTTATTTTTTCCTTACCAACATAAAGGGCAACTATACCCATAGAATTCAACAGATGGAACATACAGGAACCAAACTGACCACATTTTTAGAAAGAAACGATGAAAACCTCAAAACCAAAAGTCAGAAGAAGACCAGGTGCTGATTGTGGATCAGACCGTCAACAGCTCACCTGCAGGCTCAATCTGAAACTGAAGAAAATTAGAACAAATGTACAAGAGCTAAGATATGACCTTGAATATATCCACAGAGTTCACAGACCATCTCAATAACATATTTGATGTGTTAGACCCTAATGATCGAAGGCCATATGAGTTGTGGCATGACATCAAAGACATCATTCATGATTTAAAAAACAGAAGAAAATAAAGGGCCAAATTACAGGTTAAAAGAGACTCTGAAACTTGCCTTTGAACATCAAGCAGCTTAAAGTAATAGGAAGATGTGATGAAATTAAAGAACTGAACAGACAATGTCAAAGGGAAGCTGGAGAATATAAAATCAAATACTATGTGCAAAGAGCTGGAGATATAAAACCAAAAGGGAAGAACACACTGTTTTTCTCAAGCTTAAAGAACTGAAGAAAAAAATTCAAGCTTCCAGTGGCAATAGTGAAGGATTCCACAGGGAAAATATTAAATGACACAGGAAATGTCAAAAGTAGATGGAAGGAATACATAGAGTCATTATACCAAAAAGAATTGGTGGATGACCATTTCAAGAGTTTGCATATGATCAGAAATCAATGGTACTAAAGGAAGAATTAGAAGCTTTGTTGAAGGCATTGGCGAAACACAAGGCTTCAGGAGTTGATGGAATACCAACTGAGATGTTTCAACAAACAGATGAAACACTAGAGGTGCCCATTGTTTATGTCAAGAGATTTGGAAAAGAGCTACCTGGCCAACTGACTAGAAGAGATCCATATTTGTGCTTATTCCAAAAAATGAGGATCCAATTGAATGTGGAAACTAATGATATCATCAGTGTCTCACACAAGTAAAATTTTGCTAAAGATCATTCAAAAGCAGCTGCAGCAGTACATTAACAGGTAACTGCCAGAAAATCAAGTTGGATTCAAGAGGGCGTGGAACCGGGGACATCATTGCTAATATCAAATTTATATTAGCTGAAAGCAGAGAATGCCAGAAAGATGTTTATTTATGTTCTATTGACTATGCAAAGACATTTGACTGCGTAGTTCACAACAAACTATGGATAATGTTGCGAAGAACGGGAATACCTGAGTACTTCATTGTACTCATGAGGAATCTGTATATTGACCAGGAAGAAGTCATTCAAACAGAAAGGAAACACAGCCTGGTTTAAAATCAGGAAAGGTGTGTGTCAGGGCTGTATCATTTCACCATACCTCTTCAGTCTCTATTCTTAGCAGAGGAGAAGCTGGACTTTATGAAGAAGAACATGGCATCGTGATTGGAGGAAGACTCATTAAGAACCTGCATTATGCAGATGACACAACTCTGTTTGCTCAAAGTGAAGAGGATCTGAAACATTTACTGATGAAGATCAAAGAATACAGCCTTCAGTATGGATTGCGCCTCAACATCAAGAAAACAAAATTCCTTACAGCTGGGTAAGTAAGCATTTGCACAATAAATGGAGAAAAGATTGAGGTTGTCCACAATTTTGCTTTGCTTGGTTCTCAGGTCAACACTCCTGGAAGCGGCAGTCAAAAAATCAAAAGACGCATTGCATTGGGAAAAGCTATTGCAAAAGACCTCTTTAAAGTGTTGAAAAGTAAAGATGTCACATTGAAGATGAAGGTGTGCCTGACCCATGCTGTGGAATTTTTGGTCTCAGCATAGGGTTGTGAAAGCCGGGGACAGGAGAAGAATTGATGCTTTTGAATTATGGCGCTGGAGATGAATACTGAATATACCACTGACTGTCAAAAGAACTAATGGATCTGTTCTAGAAGTGCAACCAGAGTGCTTCTTGGAAGCACAGGTGGCTGGACTGCATCTTATGTATTTTGGACTTGTTGTCAGGAAGGACCAGTCCCTGGAGGAGGATATCATGTTTGGGAGAATGTCCAATCAATAACCAAAAAAAAAAAAAAAAAAAAAGAAGAAGATTCTCAACTGGATGGATTGACACAGTGTCTGCAATAATGAGTTTAAATATAAAAAGAGATCATATGCATTGCACAGTTTCAAGTAGTGTTTCATTCTGTTGTACATGGAGTTGGTATGAGCAGACCCAAATTGACAGCATCTAACAACAAAAGCATGTACATAGAACCATACCATATATATCCTTTGGTGTCTGGCATATTTCACTTAGTATAATTTTTTTAATGTTCACTTATGTTGTAGCATGTGTCATAATTGCATTTCTTTTTTTAATATTTATTTATTTATTTATTTATTTATTTATTTATTTTGCAGTACTGGGGGTTGAACCCAGGGCCTCGCACCTGCATGCTCTGCAAGTGCTGGACCACTGAGCATAATTGCATTTCTTTTTAAAAGCTTTATAATATTCTGTTGTAGCATGTGTCATAATTGCATTTCTTTTTTTAATATTTATTTATTTATTTATTTATTTATTTATTTATTTATTTTGCAGTACTGGGGGTTGAACCCAGGGCCTCGCACCTGCATGCTCTGCAAGTGCTGGACCACTGAGCATAATTGCATTTCTTTTTAAAAGCTTTATAATATTCTGTTGTATACCTGCTTCACATTTTGTTTTTCCATCCACTCGCTGATGGACATTTGGTGTTCTTCTTTTGGCTATTGGGAAGAATGCTGGTGTGAATATCATTGTACAAGTACCCATTCAAGAACGTCCATGCTTTCATTTATTTTAGCTATATATCCAGAGGTGGAATTGCTAGATCATGTTTCATATCTATAATTCTGTGTGTAATTTTTTGAGGAACTTCCATACTTTTACATAGTGGCTGCACCATTTTATGTTCTCACCATTACTGCACAAGGGTTCCAGTGTCTCTACATTCCAACACTTGTTTTCTGATTTTTTAAACATAATAAGCAGAGGGTTTGAAGTGGTATCATTGTGATTTTGATTTCTATTTCCCTAATAATTGGTATTGTTGAGAATCTTTTTCATATTTTTATCTTCTTTCAAAAAATGGCTATTGAGATTTCATGCCAGTTTTTAACTGGGGTTATTTTTCATTATTTTTGAGTTTTAGGAGTTCCTTATTTCTTCTGGATTTTCATCCTTTATCAACTTACCTATTTTATTGGTAATTGATTTTACAGAGGGTTGGTGGTGGTGTGGATATGATATAACCTGATGTGTAGGTGTGTTTTCATAGCGTTTTCTCTAGAAAGGATCCTTTCTGGAGCTTCCCTTCATAGAGCTCACATTTTTAAAATCAATTAATTAATTACCTGCCAAATGAATCTTGTTTATTTGGAAATAATTCTCCAGTTTTTAATAAGAGACATAAAATAGAAAGTTAGCAATTCAATCAGCATGAAATATCCAATGGTAGCACTAATTCTGGCAAATAAACTTGATCTTCTAATAAACCTGAGGATCAGGTATTGTATTAGTTGCAAAAGACACAAAGCTCTTGGTCTCAAGGAATTTATAATCTAATGAAGAATACTACTATGTGATAACTACTATAGTGGCATAATGGAAACACAGTGGGACAATCTGAGTGCCTAGATAAATGAAGAGAAGTATAATGAGATTATGTTTGAGATGGCTTTTGAAGGAAGGACAGAGATTTTACAAGTTGTTATGACTTAAAGGAGCTCAAAATTCAGTGTTACTTTGAGAGAGTCCCTAGAGTTAAGCTTTACTGGTATATATGACTGAAACCCTGGGAAGGAGTGTCAGACCATATAAATGAGATAGAGAACCTCTCTCAGTGAGAACACTGTGAACTGAGCAAACACCCAGAAAATGTCTTGACTATAGACATTTATGGTAATAAACAGTACACAGTGGCCCAAACACCTATTTTTATAAATCAGAAGCTTTGGTATTATGTCCCTTAGTTCCTTTTCCCTGTGTGTTGTAGGGAATTTGCTTATATAAATAGCTGGAAAGACTCTGAACTCCAAATAGAATTAAATGTGTTTAAGCTGACTGTTGTGGGTTCAGAGATTCTAAGTTTACATTGAAAATATTTGTACTGATTGATTTAACTAAATTTAATTTACTTTGATTGTGATCCAGATAAGTGGTCACCATATTAAATTTTTTTGATAATTTTCATGAGAATGAGGAGAGTAGGGATAAAAGAGAGAATACTTGGATCTGGTAGGTGAGATGGAGAGTGCTCTCAGGCACCTTCAGTATACAAGGCAAACACTAGTCTGTAAAAAAAGAAAGTTGCTTCAGCCAACTTAGAAGAGTCAAGAATGGTGATTGCAACAGTCTGACTACATCTGAGAGGCAAAATTGTGTAGACTTCCTCTGAGAACAAATGAAGACTTTGTTGAGTTAAACATTAAAACACTACATAGATATTTGTAATTGTTTTCTTTTAAACGATTTGAATTATGAAGCTATTAAGTTGTTAACAAGTATTATAAGGAATCTATCACTTTTTAAAAATATGAGCTACAGAGTGATAATCCAATACATATATTCTGTGTTCAATGATTAAATCAGGATAGTTAACAGTTTCATCTCATTAAACATTTAAATAACATTTTTATTAACATGTAATAATAATTGTACATATATATGAGATACAGTGTGATTTTTTAATTGCATACAGTACAGTGAGTTTCATTATGAAATTGCATATCATTACATCCTGCACTTTATACTTGTTTTCTCTCTGTTTACCTTGGAATCTAGCACTTTCAAGTTTTTGTTTTCTTCTCTTTCTTCCTCTTTTTTATTTTTTTGCCACCTTATGAGGAGTGAGCAGTATCATATCAGTAAACCAACTAAATCTTCTTTTTGTATCTTATGATCTTCACATCCTTAGAGTAGGAAATTAGAAAATTAGCTGGGGAGAAAATAGCATGTCAGGTAGTAAATGTTTCCTAATAGTTCCTTCTAAGTTTAAGAGTCCACATTACTGTTGTATTTTTGGGTTCCATGCTGAACCCCACAAAGTAGCTCCTAATTCACAAAATCATAAAGTTATTGAAAAGATAGTAGAAGAGATAGGCCTAGAAAAGTACTTTTTAGCCTACTTTTATCCTGCGAATAACTAACTAACTAGTCAAAAGGATCCTAGTGAAAGTGCTATGGAGGGAGATTCTGAGATGTTCTAGAAATTAAAATGGCAATAAATGGTAGAGTCAGGACTAAAATCTGGCTTCTGCCATTCATCTCATTTAAGAAATTATTTTTCTCTATATTGTTCTAGGGTATGGTTTTGAAAACTTTTTAAGCAAATTATGTGATCAGCAATATTGAAAGTTTTTAATTTAATGAGACATTTTATTTATTTTTTTTTTTGCAATAATGGGGTGTTGAAGCCAGGGCCTCACAGATCCTGTGCAAGCATTCTACCACTAAATTGCACTCCAGCCCATTTTTTACTTTTTTTTTTTTTTTTGAGTCAGGGTCTCTCTAAATTACACAGGCTACCTCTGGCCTCCATCTTGTGATCCTCCTGCCTCTGCCTCCTGAGTTGCTGGGATTACAGGCATGTGCCATCATACCTTGTAAATTTTCTTTCATTCCTTCTTTTTTTCTTTCCTTCCTCCTACCTATCCTTCCTTCCTTCCTCCCCCGCCCCCCTCCTCCTCCGTCCCCCTCTCCCTCCCTCCCTCCCTTCATTCCTTCCTTCCTTCCTACCTTCTCTTCTCCTTGCAGTCCCAGCAGGTAGAACCCAGGACCTAGTGCATGCCAGGTAAGCACTCTACCACTGAGCTGTACCCCAGCTCCCTACTTTTTTATTACTTTATTTTGAGACACCTTGCTGAGTTACACAGGCTGCCTCTGGTCTTGAACTTGTGATCCTCCTGCCTTGCCTCCTGAGTCACCAGGATTACAGGTGTGTACCAACATGCCTGGTTTATGAAACATTTTAGAGGATGAAAGAAAATATTGCATGAAGTAGATCACAATTTGTAAACTAAAATTGAAAGTGTTTTTCTAATCTTATGTGAACCCAGAACCCACTTGAGGCAGAAATCCATGTTCTTTACTAAGTAATCTAAAAGTTTTAAGTTGGTTGACATGTTTTCTTTCCACTGCATTATTTGAAAAAGGAAAATATGTAATGTATCTGAATGATATCTAATAATAAGTGATGTGAGCTGGGTGTGGTAGCATGTGTCTGTAATTTCTGCACTCCAGAGGCTGAGGCAGGAAAATTGCCAATTTGAGTCCACCCTGGGTTCTTTAGGGAGACACTGTCTTAAAAAACCAAGGACTAGGCATGATAGCACATGCCTGTATTCCCAGCACTGGGGAGGTTGAGGCAGGAGAATCAATGTAAGTTTGAGACCATTCTGGTCTACATAGTGAGTTCCAGGCCAGCTCTGGCTACAGAGTGAGACTCTGTCTCACAAAAATAAAATTTAAAAAAAAAAAAGGAGAGAAAAATATTAAATTAGAAAATTGTTGGACTATATATGTAAATAGGGCTGGGATTTAGCTCAGTTGGTAGAGCGCTGTGCTGCAGTCTCTGAGGACCTGAGTTCAATTCCCAGCACCGCAAAAATGGGAGAAGGGCCTGGCAATCCACTCCCAAGGCAATCCCGAAATGGTCAGCCATTGAAAACCCTATGAGGGTCGCTATGAGTTGGATACCGACTCAACGGCACCTAACAATAACAACAACAATATGTAAATATGTGCATACCCTTTCTCATCATTAAGAGTTAAGGGGCTGGGTGTGTAGTTCAGTGATAGAGTGTATCTTACCATGACCCCATACTCAAGGCCCTGGGTTCAGTCCCTAGCACCCACACACATACATACATACATGCATGCATATATAAAATGTTTAAGATAAAAATAAGTATTTAGTGATCTTTTGTTCAGACACACACACACATACACACACACACACACACACACACACACACCTTTTGTTTTGTTTTGTTGAGAGGTCTTGCTATTTAGTCCAAACTGACCTGGAACTCAGTAGAACTCATATTGTGACATAGGCTGGCCTTGAACTTTCCAACCTCCTGCCTCACCCTCCTGAGTGTTGGGATTATGGGTGTTTGCCACTGCACCTTGCTTGTTGTTGTTGTTGGTGTGTGTGTGTGTGTGTGTGTGTGTGTGTGTTAATATACTAACATTTTGTAGTTTGGCATAAATGAATTCAATCTACAGTTGATAAATTGATAGACATATGAATATGGGATTTAGAATTTATGTAGCAATTTATGGTGGATGAGCCTTGACTCTTATTTCAGCCTTGTGTTCATTTTCATCAGATGACTCTGGGAGATAGCTCTCAGTAATCAGTGATTGAAAAGGACTCAACTGCCATTCAATTTCAATTCTAATTTCTTTAAGAGGAGACTATGCCCCTAGCTTTGTGTGAGGAGTAGTAGTAGTTTCTTAAGACACAGAAACTGACAAAATATCTAGCTCTTATGTAATGAGAACCAAAAGAGAACCATTTCAAGAAGGGTGTCATGTATTTCTTTCTTTTTCTTTTCTTTCTTTCTTTCTTTCTTTTTTTTTTTTTTGGCACAACTGGGGTGTTGAACCCATAACCTCACGTTTGCATGCTTTGCAAGTGCTATACCACTGAGCTGTACCCCCAGCCCATTTTTTTTTACATTTTATTTTGAGACAGGATCTTGCTAAATTACTCAGGCTGTGTCTGGTCTTGAACTTTCAGTCCTCCTGCCTCCGCCTCCCAAATTGCTGGTATTACAGGCATGAGCCACTGTGCTTGGCCGTCATGTATTTCTTAACTTCAGCAAACATAAGTCTCACAACAGATAGCCATAAGTACTTATGGTAATTTAAATCCATTGGGTACCCTTTCTACCTACCACATTACTGCAGGTTATAGTTACATGTTACATGTCTGGAGTAGAACTAGAATGCCTTTTATTTTATTTTATTTTATTCTGCTTTATTTTTGGTACTGGGCTTTGAACCCAGGGTCTCAGGCGTGCTTTGCAAGCACTCTACCACCCCCAGCTCATTTTTTTACTTCTTACTTTGAGATAAGGTCTCACTAAGTTATGCAGGTTGACTGTAGTCTCAAATTTGTAATCTTCTTCCCTCTGCCTCCAGAGTTGCTGGGATTATAGGTATGTACCACTGTGCCAAGCTTTCCCCAACCTTTAATAGTAATTTTTCCCAATGCCTTCCAGCCTCTAGTAATAAACTCTTTGAGGCCCCACTGCCCTCTGCTTAGTTCTAAAATCAATGCCAGATATTTTAGGTTTTTGTTACATTAGCACTCCATTTCTAGGCATCAATTTCTGGTTTGCGTGTCTATTGCTGTTTAATCCAAAATTTAGTGACTTAAAACAAGTCATTTAATTCTGCAGCTTCCTTCAAGATTGATAGTTTCTTCTCTCCCTACTCACCCAAATCTAACTTGCCACAAAAGTTTCTGTTATACATGGGTAAAAAAACAATTCATTCCAGAACTGGGGCAAAGAAGTTGCAAGCTAAGTCAGAACATTGTGCAAGGATATAAGGAACTTAACAACAAAAATGACAACAAAAGCCAGGCCTCTTTGTACATGTCTATAATCCCAGCAATTTGGGAGGCTGAGGCAAGAGGATCACAAGTTCAAGGCTACAGGCAGCCTGTGCAATTTGGTGAGATCCTGTCTCAAAATTTTTTTTTTATTAGAAATTTTTAATGTATATCATAATGCGATTCATTTTGACATGCTTTTCATTGTGACAATTTTCATATATGCAATTTGATAAACATTATTCATATAGGTTACCCCTTACCCTCCCCTATGTTTCCCCCCTCCCCCC
>VMDO01029010.1:0-23166 GCA_007922755.1 Pedetes capensis
CACAGGGTGGGGGCGGGGCACCCATGCGGGACCACACCTGGCCTGGGGCTGGACACTGGCCTGCTTTTTGTGACTTAACCCGCAAGGGCCACCCCAGAAACTGCCCTTTGGGGAGTGGGCGAGATGTCCCAAGAGCAGAGAGGGGAGGCTGGCCGACTGGGCCCCTCCCCTGGCATAGGTTTCTAAGCACCTGGTGTCAGGGACAAGACACTGAGAAATGCAGGGAGTGGGGTCAGTCCAGGGCCTGGACAGGGATCAAAGGAGCTGGACCCAGGCTGGCAGGGCAGGAAGGTGGGAGAGAGAAGACAATGTGCTCTTTGCTCCCCCCTCCCAGGACGCTGGCCTAGGAGCCTGTGCTGCCTTGGGGCGGGGCCGGGAGGATGCCCGCCCACCGGGATGAGTGGCAGGGACAATGGCCCAACTCTGTTTCCTGAGCAATGTGTTCAAAGGACCAGGGGACCCAGCTGGGGACAGGCCTCTGGTGATGTTGCCTATGTGTGTCTTTGAGCAGCTGACAGCTGAGTTGGCACTGGAGACAGCAGCCTGGCCTGCTGGTCCCACTCAGAAAAACCGCCCCTCAGCCTTCAACCTACTGCGGCAAGAGGTTTGAGGGGGGCCCAGGTGGGACATCTGGGCTCCATAAAAAGAGCTTGCACTTGACCCTGTGTCTTCCCTGACTCTGCCAGTCTCCTCCCAATTGCCTTTGAGAGCACCCTTGAGATGGAACTCCACCATCCGCTGCTGCCAAGGAAGTCAGGTCCTTTGGGATGAGATCAGGATGTCTCCTTCAGACCCTGCTTCTTATTCCAGGAGAAATGTCTGAGCCAGGATTCTGGGGCTGAAGTGGCGACAGTGCTATGCTTCTCTCCGAGGGAGGCTCCTGTCGTAGGATTGGGGCATCTGGTGGAAAGGAAGCAGTAGTTTGCGCCCTTATACCCCCCAGGGTCCTCAGTGATAACACGCCCCACGTGGAGTCTCCATTCCACCAGCAAGAGCTGGGCAAAAGAAGGGAGTCCTGACCTCATGGCCCCTCTGCGCATAACTCAGCCTCAGCAATAGGTCACTGAGAAACCCTGAGCTCCTCTCTGAGAAAGAAGTCCACTGACCAGGAGCTGGAGAGGGCGGGGAGGAGCCCTCTATCCTTGGAGGTTCCTAGTTTGCTGAAAGTTTAAAAAATGATGGGTGTTCGTGGGGCTCCTTAGATGGGGTTTGGAACCCCACACCCCACTGGTGTTGAGTATGATAAAGACACTTGGCAGCACCCATCTGGGGTGGAGTTTTTGTCTCAGTGAGTTGAGAGCAGGGGGAGAGGGGCAGTTCAAGATTGGTGTTTGAATCAGCACTACAGACTCTTAAATTTTAGGAGATCTTCTTAGACAGGTGTTGCTTTGCTGTATACACTTAGGATCATTTCCAGATATTTAAATAGTTGTCTTTTCATCAGTTTCCTGGGAGAGTGGGGTTGCAGACTTTCTTTCTCTGAAAGTTGATCTCTTGTGGTGCTTTTTATTCCTCCTTTCTTTTCTTCCTTCCCTCCCTCCCTTTCTCTCTCTCTCTCTCTCTCTCTCTCTCTCTTTTTCCTTTCCTTCCCTCTTCTCTTCTCTTCCCTTTTCTTTCTTTCTCCCTCCCTCCCTCCCTCTCTTCTTTCTTTCTTTCTTTCTTTCTTTCTTTCTTTCTTTCTTTCTTTCTTCTTTCTTTCTCTTTCTGTACTGCTTGGGACTGATCCCAGGGCCTCGAGCATGCTAGGCTAGCATGCCACCATTGAGCCACATCCTCAACTGTTTATTTATTTATTTTTGTGGTACTTGGGATTCAAACCAGGGCCTTATACATGCTTTGCAAATGCTTTACCACTGAACTGCACCCCTAGCCCATTTTTCACTCTTTTATTTTGAGACAAGGTCTCACTGAGTTACACAGGCTGCCTTAGGACTTGAACCTGCGATCCTCCTGCCTCAGCCTCTGGAGTCACTGGGATTGCAAGCATGTGCCATGGTGCCTGGCTCTTACAGTGGTTTTTAATTTAATATTGCCTTCACTGTTGATTTATTATTTTAAAATTCTATTTTAAGGAACATTTGTATATGAACTGGATATTTGATGAAGGTGTTCGTTTTCTGTTACAAAGATAAAATTGTTGAGATAATCAACTTATAAAGAAGAAAGATTTATTTTGGCTCAGAGTTGTACAGCTGTTTGGCCCCATTGTTTCTGGGCCTGTGGTGAGGCAGACTTCACAGTAGAAGTGCATGGGAGAGCAAAGCTTCTCACCTCATGGCTAGGGCTCTAAGTAGAGGAAGAAGCAGAGGCTGGGCTCCCAATCTTCCCTCTAAAGGCACACCTCCAATCACCCCCAGCCAGGCGCCACCTATTAATGGTGCCATCACTTCTTGATAGTGGCATAGCAGGGGACCAAACTAACACCTGGGCCTTTGGGGGACACTTACCCAAAGCATAGTTGTGAATCCAAGGAATTGTTAAATGATTTTAAGATATGATAACAGCACTGTCGTTACCTTTTAAAAAGTTCCTATAGGTTAGTAATACATACTGAGATATTTACAGATGAAGCAATATGATATGTGGGATTTTAAAAAAAATAATCAAGTCTGGTCTGTAAGTGAGAAATGGATGGAAGATACAAGTGAAATAAAATTGGCCATGTATTGATAATTGTTAGAGCTGCACAATGGTCACCTGTTTGGAATTTTTCATAATAAACCATGAAAATTTTCTTTTTCCTAAGTCTAAAATAAACCCAGATATTTTTAGAAATATAAAGTTATTATGAACACACATACATACACAGAGAGTGCCAAAAACTGTGTGCACATCTGGGGGTGAAAACATTCTATCTTGCTGTTTTAAGAATGTGTCCTAAACTTGGCCCACTCACTCTTCTCTCATGTGCATGTGAACGTTGTGCTTCACATTGCTGCTGTAATTCAAGTCAACTTTGAAAAGTAGTACAGATAACCTCTCTTATCATGTGTATACTTTTGGGGGGCACCCTTGAGATGGGCTATGGATAATGATTTTGCAAAACTAAGAGTCAAAATGTCATCCAGGCACTATGGCACGTGTCTGTAATCCCAGTGACTTGGGAAGCAGAGGCAGGGGGATCGCAAATTCGAGGCCAGGATCAGCCTGCTTAACTTAGTGAGACCCTGCCTCAAAAAAGTGGGCTGAGGGTACATCTCAGTGGAAGAGCCCTTGCAAAAGTATGCATGAGGCCCTAGGTTCAACTCCCTAATACTGGGGGGAGGGGGGGAGGGAAGAAGGAAAAGAAAAAAGGAAAAACTTTAATTCTCTGTGCTTGGAAGAAATCACATACAAGCAGCTTTGCAAAAATACTCTGTTAACACCCAGCCACTTTGGTGCATGTCTATAATTCCAGTGACTCTGGAGGCTGAGGCAGGAGGGTTGAGAATTTGAGGCCAGAGGCAGCCTGCACAATTTGGCAAGACCCTATCTCAAAAATAAGCCTGCGGCTGTACCGCTTGTGGCTTTGGATCCCATCAAATCTCAGAAGCTAAGCAGAGTCAGACCTGGTTAATACTTGGATGGGAGACCGTCTAGGAACACCAGGTGCTGTAGGCTTGGGAGAAGGACCTGGCAGTCCATTCCCAAAAAACAATCAGCCATTGAAAACCCTATGAACAGCAGAGAAGCACTGACAATAGTGTTTCACCTGTTATACATAGGGTCACTATGAGTTGGACACTGACTTGATAGCACCTAACAACAACATCTCAAAATTTAAAATAACAAAAAAGAGGCTAGGGGTGCAGCTCAGTGGTAGGGCACTTACCTACCGGACTTGAGGCCCTGGGTTAAATCCCCCAGTACTGCAAACCACCACCACCAAAAGAATAATTTCTTTTTTAACTAATATTTTATTTATGCATATTAATGGGATACAGAGCAACATGTCAGTTAATATATTCATTATGCAACTATCAAAAGCGTAGTCTTAACACTTCCTTTTCTTAAATACTTTACAGAATGAAATAAACAGAAAAGAAGAATTTTAATTAGCCTGAAATGACAGTGTATGCACCCCTAGGTTATAGCCTGACTTTTTTTTCCCTCCTTTTTTGTATTTTCATAGAGTTGCATCCTGTATTTTGTGTTTTTTCTCTCCCTCTTTGCTAAAATCACTTTATTAGTATCTGAAGTGACATGAGAGTCAGTCGAATTACTAATCAAAACTTTTTGGATGTCCTAATTGTGTGTTAGAGGCTGGTTTTGTAATTTCAATCAAAACCATTTTTAGATGATTAACAACTTTATGAAAAAAGATGATGAACATCATCCATTTGTATGTTAAAATTTTAGAAAAAGGCAAATGCATGTGCTGAATTTAAGCTGAGTAGAAACTAAGTTTGCAAAAAGGTAATAGAATTGATGAATAGAATTTGATATGAGCCGGGTTGTTCCAGATCAGTCAGCAAATGGATTAGCACTTGTGATTCACACAGTTGGAGACTGATGCCTTTCAGGAGTTAAAAGGTTTTTTTTTTATGTCTTTTTCTATAAACCTATTAATGGGAAGATTTTTCTTTTCAACTTCTTGAAAATACTACTTTAAAATGTTACTTTGTCATAAATGTGAAACGCATTTTGACAATAGATAATTGATTTGCCTTCTTTGTATCACACAGTGCAACTGATAAAATTCTGTACAATTGTAATTGGTCCTGGTAAAAATAGGAAACAAAAATGTTAAAATTATGAAACTTTAAACTATCTCATCGTGAATCTCAATTGTGCTGCCATAATATTGCTTATAATTTGTTAACTAACTCAAAATAAGTCATAGTGATTTCTTCTTTTCTGTTCATGGTGGTTATATTAAAATTATTCACAATGATTCTTTCTTATTAGTTTAGAATCCAAGTTGAGGCCATTTGCCACCTTGATCTAAATATTTTTCAAATCTGTGCCCACCTCTCCACCCTTACTCCCAATGCCCCATATCCACTTGGAGTATAATACTTTCCAACTCTCCTCCCTGCCTCCCATGTTGTCCTCCCAACTTCACCTGCCTATCAGCTAGCAGCCAGCATACTTAATACAAAATGCAGATCTGACCATGTCTCTCTTCTGATTAATTTTTAGGGAGCCCATATCACTGACGGCATTTTCTCAGTTTTGGGTGTACCCCAAACTGAACTGCACCCCTAGCTCCCTCTTTTTTAACTGGGCCTTTTATTTAGTAGTACTTTTTTAGTTAGTATACTACTACTACTTAATGGGTTTCATTATGGCATTTCCATACATGCATATCATTGTACATTGCTGGTGTTCACCTCCCCCATTACCCTCTCAGGACGCCCCCAACTCATCCTCTTTCTCCCCACCAATGATCCCACTTCTGCTCCTGTGTGTGTGTGTGTGTGTGTGTGTGTGTGTGTGTGTGTGTGTGTGTGTCCAGGTTCTGACTCTGAGAGCAAAACGTGATATTTCTCTTCCTTTCCTCCATTACCCTTACTTTATTGCCCCTCTTTTTAGTCTGGGTATGTATACACAGAAAAGCCATACCCTTCAGTTTGAGAAACTCTGCATTAGCTGTTGATTGCAGTACATCAGTATATGAGATTGCTAAACAATTATAAATACAAACAGCACTGAAACTCCACGAAAATACTTTATTATATTTCTTGACCAAGAAGGCTTACATTAAACTTTTAAAAGAACATCATCAAAATAAAAACACCTGACTAAGCATTCCTCTTAGACTTCTATATAATGAGGACAGATTAAATGCATGCATCTAATTATATTCTTTCCTAAAATCTCACTAAAATGGGACTATAGAAATTTTTTAAAAGCACAAATTAAGAAGGTTAGAGAGGTTAGGGCTGTAGACCATAGAAACATAGTTCTGGAAATGAACTGATTTCACAGTCTCAACATAGCTGAATACTAAGCTATCCATGAGGTGCCGAGAATCAAACCAATTTATATTATGGAGTCTTCAAGATGGTTAGGAATTGTTGGCATCTTACACCTCTGGAAAAGTGATGAGTACTTAACAAGATTCCTTTACACACACTGTTGACCTACTTGACTTCCCCTCCCTACTCTGCTGTCTTCATCTGTTTTGTATTGCTATTTAAAAAAATACATGAGGCTGGGTAACTCATAAGGAGGTTTATTCAGCTTGCAGTTCTGAAAGTTCACAGGAGCATGGCACTGACACCAGTCTGGCTCAGGTGAGGGCCTCACAGCAGGTGGCATCACAAGGGTGGGAGTGTATGAGGAAGGGAACACAGACTGAACAGGAAGCCAGAGCCCTCAGCTCGCTTTATAATAACTCACTACCCAAGGAGCTGATCCACTCCTGCAAGAGCTGCATTGATCTCTCCACAAGGATGGTACCCCCCACGACCTAATCATTTCCCACCAGGCCACGCCCCTTAGAGATTCTTTATGTCTCAGTACCATTGCTTCAGAGAACAAGCTTCCAGCACATGAACCTTTAGGAGACAAACCACAGTGAAACCACAGCACCTGGCCAAAGACCAAAGGTCTTTTCCTCTGGAAGGGTAAGGAGAACTTTGTTCTGGAAGATAGCTGGGATAGTTGAAGATGTGGCATGTTAATGAAATCAGACATACGGAGGAAATAAGGAAATATATGGGTACTAACTGAATTATCCCTGAAAGCAGGACAAATAAAATAAATGGGTGGGAGCCAGGTGCTATGGCATGTGCCTGTAATCCCGGTAACTTGGGAGGCTGAGGCAGGAAGATTGTGAGTCCAAAACCAGAGGCAGCCTGTGCAATTTATCAAGACCCTGTCTCAAGAGAAAAAAAAAAGAAAAGAAAAGAAAAGAAAAGAAAAGAAAGGGAGAAATGAAAGGATGAATGGATGGATAACAGTAGAAAAAATAAGAAAAACTAATGCTGTACATAGGGTCGCTATGAGTTGGACTCGACTCGACGGCACCTAACAACAACAACAAGAGGATACACATGGAAGGCAGAGTGCTCAAATAATACAAATTCCAGAAAGAGAAAATGGCACAGTACAAATCATCCCAATGAAAAATAATTCTATAATTTTTTCTAGTACTGTAGGACATGAGTTTCTAGAGTGAAAAATCTCCAATACCCCCAAATTTTATAAGATTCTAGAGAGAAAAATATAGGTCACATGAAAAAGTTATTCAGGAATGGCTTTGGGTCAAAATAGAGGCTAGAAAGCATTGAAGCAATGCCTTGAAAACTAAGAAGGAAAACTTTCCAACCTAGAATTCTATACCTAGCCAAACTATCAATGCAATGGAGGAACAGGCTTTTTCAGACTTAATGTCTTCAAAATATTTCCACTCTCATACTCCTTTTCAAAAGGAGGCTACCAGAGAATTGGCCCAACCGAAATGATAATGTAAAGTCTGAAGAAGATTTGCAATAAAGAAAAGAGATTGAACACAGAAGAGAGTTGCCAGGATGACAGTGAAAATATGAACCAGGCAAGAAGAACAGGATTGCAGGTCAGAAGCTCAGAGCAAAATTTCTACTTCAAAATAATGAAACTAATAAATTCCTTGGTATGAGTTAACAGCTTAAGTGGCTATTTAGACAACTGCTAGAAAATTTGGGATGGAATTACTGATGACTACACAGAAAACCAAGCAAATCCACAAATATAACAAACATCCATGTTAGTGGGGGCAAAGTTATGCAAGAGAGGAAAAGTAATTATAGTTTACTACATGCCCTCACTGTGGATAGCATTTACATAAGTGTAATAATGTGAATGCTGAATTCTAAACTAACCAAAATTATGATATGATTAAGTTGTTTTTAGGTGCCATCAAGTCGGGTCCAGCTCATAGTGACCCTACGTACAACAGAATGAAATACTCTCTGTCAAATTGCACTATGTCAATTGCACTATGTCAAATTGTTTTGGGAGTGGATTTCTAGGTCCTTTTCCCTAACTTGCAGCACCTCGTATTCCCAGGTGGTCTCCCAGCCCAGGACTAACCAGGCTGTTCCTGCTTAGCTTCAGAAATCAGGTGGGTACTATGGCTGCAGACATGATTAAGTTATGAGGTAGAAAATGAGTGTGTGTGTAGTGGGGCAGTGGTAGATAGGGAACCAAATCCTCACCTTCCATGTGAGGCATCAGTGGATATGACTAACATGTAAAATATAAAAAGAACCAAGGCAAGCACATAATTTACAAGTTTTGGTAAATGCCAAAAGGCTGAGTAGGAATATTTGAAAGTAGTTGATCCTGGGGAAGAGGAGATAATAGGAGTGTGGGCAATAAGCAAAAAAGACACACACAAAAAAATTAATTCCTTACTTGTTAGTTGCTGACAATGGTTTGTTTAATTAACTTAGTGCCTATAGATCTTGCTAAATTCATGTATTAATTATGCTAGTTTAGCCTGCTCAAGGCCCTGGGTTTGATCCCCAGTACTACAAAAAAATTATAATAGATTTTTAATTTGTTTTGTTTTTAAGACAAGGTCTTGCTTTGAGTGCCAGGTTAGCCTCAAATGCCTGTGCTCAAGCACTCTTCCTACCTCAGCTTTCTGAGTAGCTAGGGCTACAGGTGCACCCCACCACATCTGGCTAAAAATAAATCATAATAATTTTTGCATTTTCCATATGTGCAGTCATGTCATTAAGACAATAATAACTTTCCAATCCTTATTCATTTTGTGTCTTTTTTCCCTGCCTGATTATAGTGGCTAGAACATTCAATTTAATGTTGAATAATAGCTGGTATCTTTGTCTGTTTCCTAATCTTTGGAGGAAAATTTTTAATATGCTGTCATCCTAAATGATATTTTCTGCTATTAATTTAGGTTTAGGGTTTTTTTTTTGTTTTTTTTTTTTGTTTTTTTTGACAGGGTCTCACTATGTAGCCCAGGCTGACTTTGAACTTGTGATCCTCTTGCCTCAGCCTCCTGAGTGTTGAGATTATGTGCACACACCACCCTGCCCGGTGACTTTATTATTTATTTATTGATTTGTTTATCAGATTCAAGAATTTCCCTTCTAGTCCTAGTTTGCTGAAAATTAAAAAAGGTTGGGTGTTTGTGGGGCTCCTTAGATGGGGATTGGAACCCCACACCCCACTGGTGTTGAGTGTGATGGAGACACAAGCACTCCAGAAGTCCTTCAGAGATGCAACTCAGAACTCAACTTTGTTCCTGTGCACTACGCTTATAAACATTTCAGGCTAGCCAATCAGAATCTATGATGCTTCCATGATGTTTTGGGTTAGCCAGTCAACACTATATGATTCAGCAAAAAAATCTGAGAAGAGAGCAAGAAACTTGAGGAGAGACAGGCCCCTACTGCAGTAGGCAGGAGCCATCTTGCCTCAACCTCATGGACTCAAGCTACTGTACCACAGTGAGTCATAAGAGTCCCAAGTGTGCCTCAGAACTTGAGGTGGGCTAATCACTCCTCGACCAAAGCAGGATCAGGACCATATTTCCTCCCTTCCTTTCTTGGCCCCATATTACTTTCTAGATTTATCCCTACAGGTGTTGCATTTTGTCAAATGAATTTTCTGCATTAATTGAGATACACATATTAATTTTCTTGTGTTACTGTAGATTATTTGATTTCTTTTTTTGCCATTTTTATTTATTTATTTATTTATTCATTTATTTATTTATTTATTTATTTTTGCAGTACTGAATGTTGAACCCAGGCCCTCGCACTTTCATGCTTTGCAAGTGCTGGGCCACTGAGTTGCCCCCCTCCCCAGCCCATTTTTAAATTTTTTAAATTTTTTGAGACAGTGTCTCGCTAAGTTACACAGACTGCCTCTGGTCTTGAACTTGCAATCCTCCTGCCTCCGCCTCCTGAGCCACTGGGATTACAGGCATGCACCACCGCAGCTGGCTTTATTTATTTTCTTGAGACAGAGTCTGTCTATGTAGCTTCAGCTGGTCTGAAACTCTCTGTGCAGACCAGGCTGATCCTCCTGCTTCTGCCTCCCATGTGCTGGGTGTTTGGGTGTGAGTCATCACCCCCAGCAGCCATCCTATATTTTAAAATCAAGGGAAAATGTATAAAAAGTGAGACATACAGATCTTGGTATACAGTTCAATGTGTTCTGATAATTGTGTAAGCCATGTAACCCCAACTCTATCAAAATGCAGATATTTCCCTTTTCTTGTGTCCTTCCAGTCAATCTACCACTGTTTCTATAATTACCCGCATTCCAGTGTCTTTCAGTATAGGTTAGTTTTGACTGTCCTCAAACATTATAAAAATGTAATCATACTGTGTGTTTTCTTTGTGATATCATGCAGTGGTAGTTGATTCCTTTTTATTCTAAGCATTTTTAATTCTATTTTATAAATATACTATACAGTTTTCATCTGTTCTCTTGTTGATGAAAGTTTGAGTTGTTTCCACCTTCTGGCTATTATTGTTGTTGTTATTAGTAGTAGTATTTTTTGTAGTACTAGGCCAGAGCTCATATATGCTAGACTACACCACTGAGGTGCATCTTCAGCCCTTTTATATTTTTCAGTTTGAGAAAAGGTCTTGCCAGTTTCCACAGGCTGCCTCTGGCCTTGAATTTGGGATCCTTCTGCCTCAGCTTCCCATGTTACTAGGATTATTACAGGTGTGTACCACAGTACCTGGCTCTGGCTATTATTAATAAATCTCTTATGAACATTATCATAGGAATCTTTTTTGTGTATATATGCTTATTTTTCTTGGACAAATATCTTTAGGTTAAATGTGTTATAAGGAAAGCATATGTTTACCTTTAGAAGAAAATATTTGATTTATTTCCAAAACAGTCTCATGTCTGTCTATTTCTTTCACTTTTGCTATTTCTTCCACCATGTAGTTTGAAGCTTTCTTATTATATATACTGTTAACTCTTGAACAACATGGTCCATTTATATGTGAATTTTTTTTTTTTTTGAGATTTGTGGCAATTTGAACTACATAGCCTACAAATATAAAAAATTTAGACAGGTATGTTATGAATGCATAAAATGTAAATAATAGTCCATTTATCATTTACTATGATAAAATATAAACAAATATCAAAATTTACACACCGAAACACAGACTATCCATGGAACAATTTGCAATCAAGAGAAATATAAAGATTCAGTTTAAATCATAACTGCATGAAAGTGGTACATACTGTGCTACTGCAATAATTTCATTGCTAACTCCTTGTTGCTATTACTGTAAGCTCAAGTGTTGCAAGTATCTACTTAAAACACCATGTGGTACTGCCACGTCCAGATCCACTCATGATGGGTAGATAGAGTCCCCACATGAGGAAGGGTACCTTTAAAAAGGTCATCAGAGGGAAAGTCTACTGAAAGGGGAAGAGTACCTCTAGCCTTGGAGGGAAAGTCTAAGGAAGAGTATCTCCAAAACAAGGTCTCTTTATGGGAAGGGACTTGGAGCCTCATCTTTTCTTATGTAAATATATAATCTTCTGGCTCTGTGAGCAGTGCTGATTCAGATTGGGAGTTGAGAAACCTCCCTCTCAGGCTTACAATGGGAAAATTCTTGAATGACTTCCAACAGCATAAATTCCTTGAGTCAACACAAACAAAAGCCTTTGTACCAACAGCCCTCCAGTAAACAAATCATTCTGATAAGTTAAAGCACCCACTTGTCATAACATATGGACTCAGTGGGGTGACACACAGGTAATAGTTAACCACCCATAATTCCTGCATAAAGTTAGAATAGTTAATGATTTAGACACAGGATGTGTAGGTCCTCAGGTCATCTTGGTTTATCTCTTTGAAGTAAACACTATTTGTCTCTAAGTTCATCTCCTACTTTGATCACCACCTAACACTCATGTGGTAATTTAATCAAGTGATTGTTGACAAAACCTTGGTGTAATCCATCAATGCTACCAATTCCCTTGTCTTTTTTCTGACCTTTCATAAGGTTTAGTGAATTGTAGTTCTGTATAAAAGGCTGCAGCGGTAGCCCTGTGGCATCCGATCCTGTCAGATCTCAGAAGCTAAGCAGGGTCAGGCCTGGTTAGTACCTGGATGGGAGACCGCCTGGGAATACCAGAAGCTGCAGGCTTGGGAGAAGGACCTGGCAACCCCCTCCCAAAAATCAATCTGCCATTGAAAACCCTATGAACAGCAGAGAAGCACTGACAATAGTGTTTCCCCTGTTGTACAGAGGGTCGCTATAAGTCGGATACCGACTCCACGGCACCTAACAATAACAACATAAAAGGCTGAGCTATCTGAGCAATAAATGGAACAGAATCACACTGGCTCCGAGTTGCTGTGTCTCTCTCTCCCATCGCTGACTCCTCACCTGCCTTCGGGAACCCCTGGATCTTAGGCTGTAGCTGGACTGTGTCATGACACTAATCTCTACACGAGCAGTTCATCTCTCTAGTAAATAGTGTACTGCAATAAAAAAGTATCTCTTAAGGTTCTCATGCATTTTTCACCACATGTAATATGTATAACAAACAGAATATGTGTTAATAGACTGTTTTGTTCTTGGTAAGGCTTTGGTCAATGGCAGCCTAGTAATAGTAAAGTTTTGGGGAAGCCAAAATTATTTATGGCTGTTCTACTGTGTAGGGATCAGTGCCATTAATCTACACGTTGTTCAAAGCTCAACTGTATTATAAACTTAGTATTGTTCTATTCTATTGATGTATTATCATCACAAAATGCCTTTTATTCTATCTATACTTCTTGTCTTGAAATCAATCATGTTTGATATTATTATAATCACTCCAACTTTTTTATTATTAGTGTTTCCATGGTACACTTTTTCATTTTTTACTTTTAATACATTTGTCTTTATAGTTACTATGCATCTCTAAACAGTATATAGTTGATTTTGCTTTTTTTTTTCCACATTGGCAATTTCTGTCTTCTAGCATATTTAGTATATTTACATATAGCGTAAAATTTTATATAGTTGTGATTATCCCTACAATATCACTATGTTTTCTATTAGTCCCATCTATACATTTTTTTTCTTGTTCTATTTTAGCTCCTTTATTGGCTTATTAGCTATATCTGTCTGGGTTATTTTTAAAATGGTTTCTGTAAGGTTTACAATATGCATATTTAGCTTTTTCATAGACTACTTTCAAATAATAGCATAGCATTTCTCATAAAATGTAAAAATTGTAAACTTTCATTTCCTCTTCTCATACTTTGTGCTAATATTATTGTACATTTATTTCTATTTATTAAGCATACTAAAATACGTTATTTACAGCTGTACTACGCTGGCATTGGATCCCATGTGATCTTGGAAGCTAAGCAGGGTTGGGCCTGCTTAAACTTGAATGGGGGACTGCCTGGGCATACCAGGTGCTGTGGGCTTGGGTGAAGGACCTGGAAGCTCACTCCAGTAACAATCAGCCATTGAAAACCCTATGAATAGCAGACAAGCACTGATAATAGTGCCGGGCATGGCACAGTGTCGGGTAGTGTTTTGTTCTGTTGTATATAGGGTCGCTATGAATCAGACCCGACTCCATGGCACTTAACAACAACAAATAACAATATATTGGCATTTTTTGTTGTGAACAGCCAATTATCTTTTTAAAACTTTGAGAAATGTGAACAAATTAATTTATATTTGTCCACATAGTGGTCATTTTGAGAATTCTTCCTTTTCTCTTGTAATCCCAGCTTCCATCCGGTGTCAGGTCCTTCAGCTTTATGAACTTGCTTGAACCTTTCTTATAGTATAGGTCTGCTAGCCATGAATTTTCCCAGATCTGAGAGCTCTGGCAGGTGTTCAATTCCCAGATCCCTTGGTGCCAATTTCTGGAGGTTTTCCTTTGCTGGGTTTTGTGCGGTCTTGCCCTGTGCTTGCGCACAGTATTTAGCAAGAGGCTCAAGGGGATCCTTATGGAGATTTCTGACTCTTCCCGCACAACCTCTTGTCTTTAGTACCTTCATCTTTTCTTCCTTGTGGGTTTCTTAAGATCTTACCTTAAGAATGAACAGCTTATGAGTTAGGAAAGCTTCAAATTTTAATCATTCTGATATACCGATTCTATACTTTTTTTTTTGAGGGAGTGTCTTGCTGTGTTGTCCAGTCTGGCTTCTTCTTCTTCTTCTTCTTCTTTTTTTTTTTTTTTCTTTAGTGCTTGGTGACTGAACCCAGGGCCTGTGTGTTCATACTTTGCAGGCATTCTACCACTGAAGTGCACCCTCTGCCTTTTAAAATTTTTTATTTTGAGACAGGCTCTAAGTTATGCAGCTGCCTCTAGCCTCGAACTTGTCATCCTTCTGCCTCTGCCTCCTGAGCTGCTGGAATTACAGGCGTGGGCCACAGTGCCTGGCTGAGGCTGGCCTCAAATTCACTTTGATCTTCCTGCATCAGCCTCCCAAGTGCTGAGATTATAGGTGTGTGCCATTACAATTGGCTTTCTATGGAAATTATTGTTATCTAATGCCTCTTCTAGCTGGGGTTTAGCTCAGTTGGTAGAGTGCCATGCTTCACTCTTTGAAGACCTGGTTTTGATCCCTTGCACCACAAAAACAGGAGAAGGACATGGCAATCCACTCTCAAAGCAATCTCAAAGCAACCAGACACTGGAAACCCTATGAAGGTGGCTATAATTTGGACCCGACTTTACAGCACCTAACAAGAACAATACATCTTCTAGCCATTTATATATGAGATCTTCTTGAAATGCTGAAAGGTCTGTGGTGTGCATGTATGTCTGTGTTTTAGTGGGTACATACCATGTACCTATTTTATTCCTTCCCACCTGTGTTCATGTTTTTCATTTCTATATTGAAATGCTTTAGGAAGGCTAATTAACTCAGAGTTTTGGAAGATCAAAGTCCAAGATTAGACCATTTGTTCTGCCTCTGATGAGAGCTTAATTGCACATCAGGTCATATCATGATGGGAATGTGTGTGGGAGGCTGCATCACATTAGTAAAAGAAAGCCAGAGAGAGAGGCTGGGCGGGACAAGCTCAGATTTTTATTTTTTATTTTTTATTTTTTTGGTGGTACTTGGGGGTTGAACCCAGGGCCACGTGTATACTTTGCAAGTGCTCAACCACTGGGCTGCACCCTCAGCTCATTTTTTTTTTTTTTTAATGTTTTGAGTCAGGGGTCTTACTAAGTTATATAAGCTGCCTCTGGCCTCAAACTCATGATTCCCTTGCCTCTGCCTCCCTAGTCATTGGGATTGCAGGTGTGAGCCACCACATCCACCTAGATGTTTATAACAATTTTCTCTTGAGAACCAACCAGGGTCCCACCAGAAATAGCATACTCCCTTCCAAAGGCATGGCCCAATGACCTAAGGACTCCCCTCAATGACACCCCACCACAGCACTGAAAACCATGCCTCCAATGCCTGAAACCTTAGGGGCAGCCACATCCTCACCATAAGACAGCCCTAAGTGAAATGTGTTCCCACTTTGCTTCTCTGACTGATTCCCTTTGGGGAACCCCCATATGCTAAGTTTTCTTCCATAATGCAAGACCAGGCAAGCTCTCCTCTTTGCTGCTTGTTCCTAGTGACAACCCCCGCTCAGCCCTAAAACAAGTCCTTCCTTGCTTCTTTCCCCAGGGAGCCCTGGATCTCAGATGTGCTGGCCAAGCCCTGCCCCCTTGCCTCCCTAGCTGCTCCCTTTCTTCAGACAGGTAGCTGTGGGCAGAAAGGATGGTGTGTCTGCTCCAGCTGCCCTTACCCCAGAATCCCTTAGCTTGGCCTTTTTGGGTTAGAAGACCAAGGAGGGCGCCAGAGGTGGTGGTGCCTGCCTGTAATCCCAGCACCTAGGAAGTTGAGGCAGAAGGATTGTGAGTTCAAGGCCAGCCTGGGCTACAGAGTGAGACCCTGTCTAAAAAATGTAAGGGCTGCAGAAGTAGCTCAGTGTTAGAGCACCTAACATGTACAAGGCCCTGGATTTGATCCATAGCACTAAAAAAAAAAAAAGGAAGGAAGAAAAGAAGGAAGGAAGGAAAGAGAGGGAAAAGGAAAAGGAAGGAGGAAGGAATTCCAAGGAAGAGGATGCTCTTAAACACTTCTAAAGGCAGACCCACAAAAGGCAGGAGAGTGGTTAAGAGGGTGGATTCCAACGCCTAACAGCCTCAGCTCTACTATTTACTACTATGTGAACTAGGGCAGGTTAAATACTCTATGCTTCAGTTTCCTCTTTGGAACACAGGAATGCTCTGTGCCTGCAACAATTCTGGACAGGACGCACTACACAAAGTTGGCTCTTGTGGCCCTGTGCGGACTGGAAAGTGATGTGTCAGGGTGAAACGCCGGATCTTGAGAAAGACAGGGCTCTTTCTGCTGAAGGACAGTATCTGCCCACACTACCAGGCATTGAACAGAGTAATAGCATGCAAATCTACGCATGCAAATCCAGCATCACCAGGGGTGTTGGATTGCTGACAAAGATAGCTACAAGTCCTCCTGTCCTTAAACACACACCGCCTTGCAATGTGATTCTGTCACTCCTCCCAACAAGAGGCTGCATCTATTTACCTATCGCTTGACTCTGCACTGGCCTTGTGATTTTCTTTGGCCGATAAACTATCGCGGACACCGTATTGTATGCCTTAGGGGAGATTTGGCCTTGGGTGGTCTTTCAGTTTCTGATCTCGCATTCTTGAAACTTTCTGCTTCCCTGCCTAGGAGCTTAGTCTCACTTACTGGAGAATGAGAGATCACATGGAGGAGAACTGAGGTGCTCTGCCAAGACCTGGCATGAAGTAGCAGAAGAATAAGACTACCTTGGAACATTTGGCTCCAGTCCAGCCTCTACATGTCTGCAGCTGCACTGGGAACCCCAAACCAGAGCAGAAGGAAACTAATCCTGTCCAAATTGCTGATCCCTAAAATCACATAGCCATTCTTTTAAGCCCTTAATTTTGGAAGATCTAGAGGGCAGCATCACAGGTGACTGAGTGGTTCCCGAGCCCTGTCTTTAGGACATAGCTGCTACTTACACTTGGGAAGTCCTAGAGGCAATGGCACTTCATCCCTGGGTTTCAACAGAGGTCTCATTATGAGCTATTTGTTTGTCCATTACCCACAAATATGGAAAATTTTATTTATTCATTCATTCATTCATTCACCCAGAGGCAGGGTCTCACTGTGTAGCCCAGGCTGGTTTGGAACTCATTATATAAACCAGGCTAGCCTTGAACTCATGTCAATCTTCCTGCCTCAGCCTTCTGCCTGCTGGGATGGATTACAGGTGTGTGCTGCCATGCCTGGCTGGAAACTATTTTCTTACATCACTTCTTCAGAGATTCTGGACACCTGACTTGGCTGCTGAGAAAAGCTATAAGCAGGCCCAAAGAGCATGGCTAATTCAGAATGATTGCATGAGGAAAGGAAGGAAAGTCAAATGGAATACTCAGAATGAGCAACCACTGAAGTAGAATTAGGGAAGGAACTTTAACAAAATCATGAGTCCTTTCAGAGATTCTATTAAAACATAAACATTGTGCTCCCGGACCAAAAAATAAAATCCCATGGCTTTTATTTCCTTCCCTCCTTTCCTTCCTTCCTTCCTTCCTTCCTTCCTTCCTTCCTTCCTTCCCTCCTTCCTATTAGGGGTTAAACCCAGGGCCTCATGCCAGCTAGGCAAGTGCTCTAACACTGGGCTGCACCTCCTATCCCCCATTAATTTTTTTTTTTTTTTAATTTTGAGACAGGGTCTTGCTGAGTCATACAGGGTGCCTCTGGCCTCAAACTCATGTTCCCCCTACCTCAGCCTCCTGAGTTGCTAGAATTATACCATAGTGCCTGGCTATGACTTTTCAAATTAGAAAAATTCATCCCAATAATTGGTATACAGAGGAAAAATTTAAAAAGATGTAAGTTATAAAACAAACAGACTTGGAAGACAGATTCTGAGGTGATAATGGAACACAGGAAGATGGAAAAAAGCAGATGCATTAACAGATCAGTGATAAAGATTTTCCTTCTCTGACACAAAGAAAAGCTGAGTCTGCAGATTAGAAAAAGGTTCACAGATACCCAGGTCGAATTGCTTCAGGGAAGATAGAAGTCTAGGCTAATCCTGAAGAAACTCCTGAATTCCTCTGAGAAATAGGAAATATTACAAGCTTCCAATGGCTAGAGAGGATTCCTAAAAGAGAAAGATAATTAGCCTAACATCGGGGTCTCTCTAGTCTCCAACACTATTGGCTGGAAGACAACAGGAAAAAGAAAGTGGTTCCTACTGTCAATCAAGAATAAAATCAACCTAGCTGGGCATGGTGGCGAATGCCTATAATCCTAGCGGCTTGGGAGTCGAGGCAGGAGGATCACAAGTTTGAGACAGTCTGCATAACTTAGTGAGACCCTGTCTCAAAAAGTAAAAAAATGGGCTGAGGGTGCAGCTCAGTGGTCCAGCACTTGCAGAGCATGCAAGCTCGGGGCCCTGGGTTCACAGATAAACTGGCATCTGGGGGTGGGTGTGTCTGCAATCCAGTTCAAAGATTCAGCTGTGAATGTGTCTAAGATCTGATTAACAGTGGCGTCCTAGCTCTATTGTAAGTGGTGAGTTGTTGTTAGGTGCCATCCAGTTGAGTCCTACTCATAGCAATCCTATGTACAGCAGATCAAAACACTTCCCTATTCTGTGCCAGGCAAACAATCTTATTTATGTTTAAGCCCATTGTTGCAGACACTGTGTCAATCCATCTACTTGAGTTTTTCCTTTTTTTCTGTTGACCTGCCACTCTCCCAAACATGAAGTCTTTCTCCAGGGATTGGTCTCTCCTGACTACATGTCCCAAATATGTAAGACACAGCCTAGCCATCCTTGCTTCCAAGGAGTGCTCTGGTTGCACTTATTCTAGGACAGATCTGTTGGTTCTTTTGGCAGTCCATGGTATATTCAATAATTGTCTCCAGTACCATAATTTAAAAGCATCAATTCTTTTCCTCTCTCCCTTGTTCAATGTCCAGCTTTAACAATCATATGATGCAACTGAAAATACCAGGGCATAAGTCAGGCGCACCTTTGTCTTCAACGTGACATCTTCACTTTTCAATACTTTAAAGAGATCTTTTGCCACAGCTTTTCCCAGAGCAATGCGTCTTTTGGTTTCTTTACTGCTGCTTTCACAGGTGTTGATTATAGAGCCAAGCAAAGCAAAATCTTGGACAACCTCAATCTTTTCTCCATTTATTGTGAGGTTGCATACTGACCCAGTCATAAAGATTTTTGTTTTGTTGATGTTTAGTTGCAACCCATAGTGAAGGCTAAGATCTTTGATCTTCATCAGTAAATGTAAGTACTCTAAACTAATGCTTGGCTTGGGTTTAGCTCAGTTGGTAGAGTGCCACTCTGCACTCTCTGAGGCCAAGGGTTTGATCCCCAGCACTGCAAAGGTGGGGGAAGGACCTGGCAACCCACTCCTGAAACAATCTGTCATTGAAAACTCTATGATTAGCAGAGAAGCACTGACAATGTGCTGGGGATGGCACAGTGTCAGGGAGTGTCTCTTCCTGTTGTATATAGGGTTGCAGTGAGTCAGACATGACTCAATGGCACTTAACAACAAAACCAAACTTCATTTTGATTTCTTTTCTTGACATTTCCCCCCTTTTGATCAAAATCTTTCCACAGGAAAGCATTGATGATCAACCAACGAATCAGAGATCCCACATCACTGGGATGGATTTGTCCCAGGAAGACATGTCCCTCGTCAGGAGGTGTTTTGGCAGCTGTGATGATGGAGCAAGTTTGGGGGCATTAGGCCATATTCAAGCAACAAAGGGGCAATTGAGAAACTAGAGTCTCAGGCAAGTCAAAAATGAATCAGTCTGATATCAGAAAAGAGTCTGATGGGGCCATGGCTTGGTGAATATTTTCAGGCATTGGGCTACCATTATTTTGACTTTAATGGTTTTTTTGTAAGATATTGAGATCCATAAAAAACAAGCAATTTAAATAGACAAAATAATCTGAGCAAAGTGATGCGCACCTATAATCCCAGTGACTCAGGAGGCAGACGCAGGAGGATCACAAGTTCAACACCAGAGTCAGCCTGCAGAACTTAGTGAGACCCTGACTCAAAATAAAAAGTAAAAAATGGGCTGGGGGTACAGATAAGTGGTAGAGCACTTGCAAATGTGTATGTGAGGACCTGGGTACAACCCCCTAGTACTGCAAAAAATAAATAAATAAATACAAAATAGAATGGCAATAATAACCAAGAAAAAAATAACTTAAAATCTTGACCTCAGCAGTGCCTCTACTCTTGAAGGCAACCATCAAAACCTTTTATCAGAGTCTTGAGCATGAGGTATACTTGGTAAGAGATGTCTGGCAGAGGGTTTAAGGCAAAGAACAAGGCACCAGTATGAATTAGAACTCAATTAGGACTCAGTAAAAGTCAGATCCAAACAAGTCATTCCAGGATAAATTGGTTTTGTTTTGTTATTTTGAGACAAGGTCTTAATATGGATCCTGGCTGGCTTCAAACACACTATGTAGCCAAGGCTGGCCTTATAGTTGCAATCCTTCTGCCTCAACCTCCTGAGCGCTGGCATTTCAGATGTGCTCCTCCAGACCCAGTTCCTTCCCAAGGAATTTAAAAGATGAGGGGGAGCAGCCTCTTTCTTTCCTCAGAGTTGAAAGTTCTGTTGTCTTCATGAATTTGAGGCAACAGACTGAGGTTGGGACAAAAGGTCATAGAAATCCCTAAGTCTTTTCCATCAGTTCATTTAGTATCGATTCTTGTTCTGCCAGATTGTGATTATCAGTTTTAGGAACATATCAGTTTCTTCACTAGAGTTTTGAAAAATTCTTACCCAGTTCAAAGTTATTGAAAATCTATAGTTTTCAGAGTTATTTTCATCCTTCCATGAAATTCCTTGAAGATGCCACACTTTACAATGATAGTTGTTTGCAAAAAGCTTCCAGAAAGGCATAAGAATGAACCAATTTAACTCCACAGAAGTATTAAAGTAGCCACAGTTAAAGATCTGATGTTCATTCACAATTGGCAAAGAAATTTGGTTATTTCTGTAGCATACAATAATTTAATAATAGAATTATGACTGATAACATATACTAAGACATATCAGATTTCTAATAATCTCATACAATTTTGGAACACATATTAAGAATACACTATACAAGTCTATTTGGCAACCTGAAAGTTAGTGCCAGACCAAAAAGACTTAATTTTAGAATTTGACTTTGGTGAGTTTGTTAAGCATAGCAAAGGTTTAAAACACTTTAGAGAAATAGGATCATTATGGAATAAAACTGACGTGATAAAAAATAATTTAAACAATACCTCTCACAATTTCTTATAAAGAGTAGATCATTGTTCCAAGGAAATCCTGCCATTTCTGCTGTGCAGGTATATTTGCAAATTCATAAATTCCCCCAGCCAGGGGTGATGTGAGTCTTTATATCAAGCCAAGCACTGTGAATAATGATTCTGCTCTGGTTGTCTGAATAGTATCTGTCGAAGTCAGAAACATACCCATTCCCCTGTCCCAAATACCTTTCTTGTCACGTATTTCTTTTGGATCCATGTTATGCCACTTGATATGGTTCTTTGATTTCATTAGACCTTAAAATCTGAGACACCAAGACTCAGAGCAGTTTTCTGACACCCCCAACAACAAACATTGCAGGTAAACCTAATGCATGTGTAGGAGCGGAAGTCCCCACCAGCGACCTGGGTTTAGCTATGCCCAGGATTCATCTTTCATCTACTCCCACACTTCAGAAGGCCTGCGGTGCCTACACAAATGGAAGGGCAGGCAGGAACATGTTTCTTCTCGCCTGCCAGCTCAGCGGGTGGTGGAGACTCTAGGTCATGTGGCAATTGGGTGTGCCATTTGTGTTGTGGTCTTGAGGCAGCTGAAATGAGGGAGAGAATGAGGGAGTGTCTGCATGTGTCAAGGGCCAGAGCCACGGCTCTGGAGTCCTCGTTCCCTGCTGTCAACATGGCAGAGGCATGCATGCTGCTCAGAGTGCCATACTCCAGACAATCCACATTTTAGTTTAAACTGATTTGCCAACTGTTTTGTTTAAGGACAAGTATAAATCCTTAAGCTTGGGAAGGTGTACTTTTCTCCTTCAGTGAACACAAGGTTTTCATCTTTCCTTTCTATTCCGGTCAACAGGCCACATGACAACTGCCCAAAGCAGGAGAATTCACCATCCATTTTAAGTACCTGTGAGACCCTCCATTGCTAACAAAAACATGGCTCCTTGTTCTGAATCGCTCCTGATCTCTCTAATGCCCTCTTGACCAAGCACAACTTTTGTCCTGCTTACCTACTCTCATTTTCATAAAGTTCAAAAGACCTCAAACCTTCTTTACCAAAAGAGCAAGAACAAAAACCGGTGATCCAGGAGCAAGTGGGTGGAACAGAAGGCAACAGAGCAGAGAACTGTGAACAGCGTAGGTGATACTTTAAACTGTTAAGTCCTCTAACACAGCTGAATTAGTTGGGGCTTGAGGAGGAACACTCATAGGTAATTGTACATCAGTTAGAAACCGTGGGAGTACCTGCATGAGTGACTCCTGAAAGGAGGGAGGAAGAGAGAGGGAGGTGAATGAAAGATAAGAGATGCTCCAGGCTCTAGCAGACAAATCATGGTCCATGAATTAGTAAAACACTATTTCTGGGCCAGGCCTTGAATCCTTACAAGTTCACTCCTGGTGGGAAGGAGACATAGTTGGAGGCCTTAGAGTTTGGAGGCATGAACTTCTAGTTGGGGTTCTTGATCTATGCTGGAACTAGTCAAGGAAAAGAATGGGATCTATGTGTTATGACAGCTTCTGCTAGAGTTTGGATCTTAAGTGTCCTCCAAAGGTCTGTATAGTAAAGGGTTGGGCCTCACCTTGGTGCTATTGGGAGGTAATGGAAACCTTAGGGGGGAGGCCCACTGTCTTTAGGTCATTGGAGGCATGCCAGGAAAAGAGCTTATCCTCTCTTTGCTTTCAGGCCACAAGATGAGTACTTTTGCTCTGCCATGAGCTCCAGCAATGCTGTGCCATCACAGGCTAAAAGCCAGGGGGCCAATTGATCATATTCTGAAACTTCTAAAACCATGGGCCAAAATGCCCCCCCCACCCCCATACTGGAGGTTAAACCCAGGGTCTCACATGCTTTGTGACCACTTTACCACTGGGCTGCACCACAAATTCTTTTTTCTTTTCTTTCTTTCTTTCTTT
>VMDO01029011.1:0-23169 GCA_007922755.1 Pedetes capensis
ATTCTTCTGTTGAAGGGCACTTTGGTTGATTCCATATCTTTGCTATTGTGAAAAGCGCTGCATTGAACATGGAGATGCAGGTGTCTCTGTGGTATGATGACTCATCTCCTTTTGGGTAAATTCCCAATAGTGTTATAGCTGGGTCATATGGTAGATCTATTTTTAGTTTTTTGAGGTACCTCCATATTGATTTCCATAGGGGTTGCACCAATTTACAGCTCCACCAACAATGTAAAAGTGTTCCCTTTTCCCCGCAACCTCGCCAACATTTGTTGTTTGTTTTATTGATCTTGGCCATTCTTACTGGTGTAAGGTGAAATCTCAGCGTTGTTTTGACCAAATCTCTGCTTTGTTCTTTTGAACCATTTTCCATTTTATAGCCTAAAATCTTACAGCTTGGGAAATTATTTTTTTAAAAAAATACTCTTCCAGGCAATGCAATAAGAAATGAAATGCAGACATTTGAAAAGAAGAGATAGAATTATGTTTATTTGGTAATATGATATTATTTGTTTTGTTTCTGTTTTGTTTTGGGATAAGGTCTCCCTATGTAGCCCAGGCTGTCTCAGAACTCACTATGTAGATCAGGCTGGCTTTGAACTTGTGTTGATCTTCCTGCCTCAGTCTCCTGAGGTCTGGGATTACAGGCATGCACTATAATGCCCAGCTCTCGTAATATGAAATTTTTCCAAAAATCTGAATTCAAGAGTTTAAATGTACTGAGTTTAGCAAAAACTCATAGCATTCCTACATAATAACAATAGAAAAAACAATGAAAACAGCCTTATTTTTATTTCCTGTTCGAGACAGGGTCTCACTGTGTAGCTCAGGCTGGCCTCAAACTCATGATCCTCTTGCCTCAGCCTCCTGAGTGCTGGGATTACAGGCATGTATCACCACATCCTGCTACACTTGATAGTTTTTGTTTGTTTTGTTTTATTTTTGTTGTGTTTTGTTTTGTTTTGTTTTGTTGGCAATACTAGGGAGCAGAACCTAAGGCTTTATGCATACTTTGCAAACACTCTCATGCACACTTTGCAAACACTGTACCACTAAGCTGTACCTCTGGCCCTTTTTAAATTTTTTAATCTTAAAACAAGGTTTTGTGAAGCTAGGCAGGCTGCCTCTGGCCTCAAACCTGTAATCCTCCTGCCTCTGCCTCAGAATTGAACCCAGGGCCTCATGAATGCTCAGCAAGTGCTCCGCCATTGAGCTACATTGCCAGCCCAAGTTATACTTTTCTCTTCTTCTAACTATTCTGTGTACCCCTACCAAGTGTTCTTTCTGAAATGCAAATCTGATCATGTCATTTAAATCTCATTTAAAATCCTGCAACAGACTTTCCATGGTCTTCAGGATCAAATTCAAACTTCTTCGCTCAGCATCAGTCTCTTCTGTCACTGGACTGCCCTGGCCTCTCTTTGTTAGGCTATCTTTCCCTCTGGGCTCTGCATCATTTTCCCCAGAAGATATTCCAACAGCCCTTCAGTCTGAATCAAATGCCCTTCCTGTGTGTATCCTTAGCACATTTCTCTCTCACTTCTGATAGCACTTACCATGCTTATTGATAATTGAGTGTTTACTTGTCTCTTGCCCTGTAGCTTGTCAATTCATTAAAAGGACTATGTCCTTTATTTCTTCATTAGTATTCTAACTTAGGGTTTGTTGTGACTTTTTATATTTTTGTTTTATATACTTTCAAACATTCCAGCTTTCTAAAACTAGGCACCATGCATTCTTTGTACTTCATATGATACTTCACAATTATTTTTTTATTTTGCAGTACTTGGGGGCTGAGCCAGGGGCCTTGCGTTTGCTTTGCAAGCACTCTGCCACTGAGCTGCCATCCCTTTTTTATTTTTTATTTATTTTTCATTTTTATTTTTTTAAATTGAGACAGGGTCTCACTAAATTATACAGGCTGCCTCTGGCCTCGAACCTGCAATTCTCCAGCCTCTACCTCCCAAGTCAGTGGGATTACAGGTGTGCACCACCGTGCCTGGCTTATTTCATACTTTTAATAGCGAGTTTAAAGGTGGCTTTTGGTTAGTTGGGTTTTTTTTGTTGTTGTTGTTGTGATTTTTTTGTTTTGGTTTTTGTTTTTTGATACAGGATCTCTCTGTGTAGCCTAGGCTGGCCTGGAATTTGCTATGTAGACCAGATTGGCCATTGATCCTCCTGCCACAGCCACCCAAGTGCTGGAATTGCAGGCATGTGACACCACACCTGGATTAGTTCAAAGTTCTTTTAATAAATGGATAGGTAAAATGAATGTAGAGAAAATAAGGTAAATCCAGGAATGAAGCATACAAAAATGTGTTTTTAAAGTGCTTGCACAGTACAGTTGACTTTATGCTTTCTAGAAATTTATGTTAAGAAGACATGATCAGTTCTATGATTCACTGTGTTTATAAATTAAAATAAACCTCAGGAGAAACATAATCATTTCTGGTTCTAATATCAGAAAAAATTTCTTTTGCAAATTCTCATTAAGCGGAAACTCCCAGCATGAAAATGGGTAGGCAGGGAAGGGAGGAAGGAGAAAAAAAAAGGAAACTAATGTAGCCAATGTTATCTTCAAAAAATATACTTTCAGTAAATAAAGCAACAGATCTCAGTAGTTTCTTACATCTCTCAATATAGGCCAAATGGTATAGTTTCAAAGTATAATTCAGTGAAACTTGTTCTAAATGTAGAGAAAATAGATTTAATGATAAATCAGGAAAAAGCATGCTAGTGGTGGAAAGAAGCATACAAATCAATGAGATATAACATCATCTCTGTAATGTGAGCAAAAACATGAAATAATTCACAAAAGAGGAGATACAACTAATCAATGAGCATCAATTCTAATGAAAAGAAGGTTTCTTTTTATTGTTGTTGTTTTTCCTCCTTTTTTAAACCTACTGAATAAGCCTAGTTTTTCTTTGGTTTGGCTAAATCACAATAGTGTGGTAAAATATGGACTATACTGTAGGGTAGAACCACCCCATGGGAAAGGAATTTGGCAATGAGCCATCCCCCTGGTCATCAACTTGAGGACAAAGATCAAGACCACATCTTTGTTCATTTTTTGGCCTTGACCTGAACCAGTGCTTTAACTTTAATCCAGTAATAGGTGAATAAATCCAAGTACTTAACAAGCATTCAGAATAGTTGTCTTGGTGATTCCATTTCTAAGAAAACTTCCCAAGGCAGCAGTTCTAGATACAAAATCACAAAAACCAAGTTAAGTGAAGGAAGTTGTTCTTTGTAAAAGCAAAAAATTGGAAGCAACCTAAAAATCCAAATCCAGAGGATTAGTTAAATAAATTGTAGTCATGCTTCATAAGAGAATATTATGCATCCATTTTGTAAGTGACCATAAAGTTTGAAATAATACAGAACTGGAACTGGGCACAGTGGCACACACCTGTAATCCCAGCACATGGGAGGCTGAGGCAGGAGGATTGATGCAAGTTCGAAGCCATCCTGGTCTACGTAGTGAGTTCCAGAATGTCCTGGGATGCACAGTGAGAGCCTGTCTCAAAAAAATAAAAAACAAAATTAAAAAAGAAGAATCCCACAGAACTGTTACCACAGGACTAGAAGAAAACCTGCCAAAATAGCGATAGGGTTACATAGGGTGATAAAATCCTGTGTTTCTGGTCTTGTGTGGTCTTTTATATTTTCTCAGCTTTCTTTCATGCGTATTTATTGCAATTATAATGGAATTTTTTTAAATTTTATTTTAAGACAATGTCTCAGTTGCACAGGCAGAGTCTGGCCTCAAACTTGTTTTCCTCCTGCCTCAGACCCCTAAGTCACTGGGATTACAGGTGTGTGCTGCAATGCCCAGTGAAACTAAATATTTTCACTCTGATAGAAAAAATGTATCATTACCCTTCAGTCACTAGCATATGGTTGTAGGTATGGTTGTAAGCAATCCATACAAACCTTGTGTTGACAAGACATTACATCTAACAACTTGTCCTTAGAATATCGTAAAAGGCACCAAGAGCATTTTACAGTTGGTTTGTTAACAGGAACTAACCCATCATTAGAACATACATCTTTGACATTTATAATTTTGTCCATTTCACTATTGAGCTCCTTTGCCTTACATTTGAGCTTTTCTGTTTTATATTTATTATCTTTAATAATGTCATCCTTTAGACAATTAGCCAATTGATCCTTTTGATCTGTTTGCACAAAACAGATTTTAACTAATTGATGTTCTTCCTTTAACTCAGGTAGTTTGTCAGATACTGTCATTTCTGATTCTTTGTTACTCAGCAATCCTAAATTTTTTAAATCGTAACTACAATCTTTATTATTTGCTGAGGCATCAGTTTGGGGTTTTAGTTCTGCCTCCATAGGTACAGTCCAGTGCACCTGAAGCCTGTCCCTGTCTCTTTGTATCGAGAGAACAGTTTATTTTGTAATGGTAGCACTTATTTCTCATCTTGCTAGTGTGTACTCCCCATATAACTAGTGTACTATCAAGATGGAGACTATTCCTATTCCATCATTCCACAAATCCCCTTTGGTACCCTTGCCTTCTTTGCCTTTATTGTAATGATAGGTTATCAAGTTCTCTAAGCTGTACTTTAGGGTATTTAATCATGTTAAAGATACATGGCAACTTGGCATCTTTCCTCTGCCATCATCCTGTGCTAAAGTGGAGAAGAGTCTTATCCATGGTACCAGAGACTTTCTCTATACTTTGTTACATCATCTTGTCCTGAAATGGACAAGTTATGTGAGTAAAAGCAAAGATGTGCAAAGGCTTTTTGGGGTGAGTGGGTTGATTTTAGCATTGAAATTAATGAGAGAAAACACCAAGTCTGTCCTGGGAGCAACTTGTTAGGTCCTAGCCAGGCATGGTGGTGCATGCCTCTAATCCCAGCAACTCTGGAGGCTGAGGCAGGAGGATCAGAAGTTCAAAGCCAGAGGCAGACTGTGTACCTTAGCCAGACCCAGTCTCAAAATAAAAAAATTAAAAATGGGTCAGATGTGCAGCCCAGTGGAAGAGCACTTACAATGTATATGCAAAGCCCCATGTTCAACCCCCAATTTCTTGGGGGGAAGAAAAGGTCCTTTACATTTTCCACCCTGTTTGTATCCCAGGACTACAGAGAAATTTAAAAGCTTCCCCCTTCCGTTTTAGATTTTAAGGTTCTTTATTTTGATGGCAGTCAGTTCTCATTGTGATTAACACTTTGAAAAGTAGATTTCAATATAAAGTCTCAAATCAGCCACCATCTCTTCTCTTCTGATGCTGCTAGAAAAACTGCCTCTGATCGGAAAGCATATCTCCCTTGCCATGAGCATTTCAGAGAGAAGGTATCACAAAAAAACAAGTGCATGAACCAGACTTCATACATTCATCCTTCTCAGATGGTGACAAAGGACAATTGAGAGCTTCCTGGCCTGCGTAGCTTCCATGTGTTTACTTCAGAGTACAGTGTAAGCCAGGTTCCTCCTTGTACATCTTCCCAAACTCCCAAGTTATGATGGCATAATGGCATTGCCGCTGCTCAGGAGAATGGCTTGCCTTCTAGGCTCCTATTGCCCCTCCATGCATTGTTTGTTTGGGATATTTTTGTTTTATTGTTTTGTGGGGGGGGGTTGTTTTTGTAAAATTTACATGCATTAAAACTTATTTCTTGAGTTTTGTTTTGTTGAATTTTGACAAATGCATATCCCCATATACACTGTGAAGTATCGAGAGAATAGTTTATTTTGTAATGGTAGCACTTATTTCTCATCTTGCTAGTGTGTACCCCCCAAATAACTAGTGTACTATCAAGATGGAGACTATTCCTATTCCATCATTCCAGAAACTTTCCATATACATCTTCTTTGTCATTATCCTATACAAAGATTATCCCTGTTGTAAGTTTTTACAGCAAGGATTTGTTTTGTCCTATTGAAAGAAGCGTTGGAGTTTGATTTTGTTATTTCAAAGAATGCCTGTTGAGTTGATAGCCCATTAACCTTGGAATGCTGCCCCTGTTGATATCTAATGGCTCTAACTCATTTATTATGAGTTAATGGCCAAATGTTAGGTAAATGGAGAAAGTAGGTAGGCATTCATGCCCTCTCCTTCAGACTCCCATTATGAGCATCTATTCCTTGATTCTAGCAAGTGATTTGCTTGACATTTTTAGACACCATGTAAGGGTACAAAGATTAACTATCTGCAATACTACAATGCCAGAATATGCTGCAAATTGTACATGAACACTACCAAGTATTCATTTCTCTAATGAGCCATGTTCTTCCAGCTATAATTGCTTTTTTCCACCAGATTAGCTGTGACAGAACAGTAATCATTCTCTGTTTAGATATTTTTCTAGATTATACCATATCGTTTCCTCTTGACAACTGGCAGATAAGAGCTCAGTCCATAAAACTTAACTGGAATTACCTAGTTCATATATTCTACAAAGGAATTATAAGATATGACTTGTCATAAAGAAGCCTTTACCATAACAGAACTGATAAGAATAGCTGTATAAATGTAAATGACATACACTGGACCTTCTATGTAGTTCAACCCAGTATAACAAAACCACAAACTCCAGCAACCCTGGATTAGAAGCTCAAAGCAATGAACTCATTACTAGATAGAGGCATGATGGAGTTGTATGGGAAGCTTTGTACTCTTTGTATCATTGCTTCGTGTTAGATAAATGAGCTCCTTAATGGACTGCCTTTCCATAGTGGGGCTCGACTTCATTTCAACTACCAATAACTATAATTACCATTTATTTTGCACCTAGGACCTGCCAGGCATTATTCTGTATTCTTTACATTCATTCTCATTTAATTCTGGTAAGAACTCTATAACCTAGAGCCATAATCCCCTGGCATATGATTTCATCAGATCTGGGAAGCTAAGCAGGGTCGGGCCTGGTTAGTACTAGGGTAGGAGACCTCCTGGGAATACTGGGTGGTGTAGGCTTGGGAGAAGGACCTGGCAGCATATTCCCCCTGCCAAAAAAAAAAATCAGCCATTGAAAACCCTATGAAAGAAAAGCACTGACAATAGTCGCGGGCATGGCACAATGTTGGGTAGTGTTTCATTTGTTGTACATAGGGTCACTATGAGTCAGACCCAACTCAACAGCACCTAACAACAACAGCAGCAAGAACTCTATGAGGCCAGTAGTCTAATGCCCATTTTTATAGGGGAAGAAACTATGGCTCAGAGAAGTAAAACTTGCCTTAATCTAACAAATCCAGGATTCAAATTCATATCATCATTTTAAAATCTATTCTTCTTCCCACCATGTCATTTCTAGCTTTGAAGGTGCTTAAAGAGACTTGTTTCTTTCTAGGACGATTCCATGAGACTCTTCCTTGAAAAGATGGCTGCTTTGGGATGGAGCATAACTCACTGGTAGAGCCCATGCTTAGCACACACGAGGCCTTGGGTTTAATGGGGAGGGAAGAACAAGACATGGCTACCTTACTTTTCTCCTGCATCACAGTAGAAGTGCTTAGGCTAAGGAAAGCCACATTCATACTCTTAAACTCCAAGTTGTGACTCCTTAATATTTATTTGAGATGGATGTTAACATAGGCAAAATGTTTTATGCTCCCTTTTCTTTTTTCTTATTTATTTATTTATTTATTGCAGTATTGGGAGTTTGAACCCTGGGTCTTGCAAATCCTAGGCAAGCATTCTGTCACCGAGTTGCATCTTCAGTCTTTTTATTTTTTCTTTTGAGACAGGGTCTTGCTAAGTTGCACAGGCTGCCTCTGGCCTCAGACTTGCAATATTCCTGCCTCAGCCTCTCACATTGCTGGGATTATAATTGTGTGCCACAGTGCCCAGCTTCCCCTTTCTTTTTAATACTTCCTTTGTCCATGGACCGAGACTCCCTCTTGTGGTAGAAGCATTCACTCCTCTAGTCACACAGACCATGAAGAAACCATTCCTCTAGAGGTAAAAATTGTTTATTGTGAGATGTCATGCACTGATGGTTAGCCCTCTTAAGTGAATTGTTATCGAAGTTTTTCTTTCCTGACTGTGGGCTGAAGTTTAGTGGGTTGGGAACAAAGAAAGAATTCAATCCTGAAAAACAGAATTATCAATTTTTGCCATATAAAATCTAAGAGAAGAGAAAGGATTATTTTTCTTCAGACCTGTAGTCAAGTGGAAATCACACAGGCTTTTGATTCCACTGCTATCTTCAATATAATACAAATTCTTTGGTAATTCCTTTCAGTGTGAAAAACCAGAGAATTTCAGAGTATTTACTTCCTATTGCTGTGCCATATCAAAAGAAGTGATAGCTTTTTTTTTTTCATCTTGCCAATCTGTATGGTGTTTGGAGACAGCATTTTTCCCATGTCTCTCCATGGCTGTCCTCATTTAACAGAAGGTGGCTGTGGTAGAAAGAATAATGGCCCTCTCTAAGATGCCCATGTCCCTGGAACCTGTATTACATTACCTTATATGGTAATAGCCTGCGACTGTAGCACTGTGGCATCCAATCCTGTCAGATCTCAGAAGCTAAGCAGGGTCGTGCCTGGTTAATACTGGGGTGGGAGACCACCTGGGAACACCAGGTGCTGTAGGCTTGGGAAAAGAACCCAGAGGCCCACTCCCAAAAATCAATCTGCCATTGAAAACCCTATGAATTGCAGAGAAGCACTGACAATAGTGTTTCACCTATTGTATGTAGGGTTGCTATGAGTCATATACTGACTCATTGGCACCTAACAACAAGAACAACAACAACATGGCAATAGGGACTTTGCAGATAGGCTTAAATTAAGGGTCTTTACATGGGGATATGATCCTGGATTATCTGGGTGGACCCATTGTCATCCTTATAAGAGGAAGGCAGGAGGGTAAGAGAGAAAAAAGGATGTAACAGCAAAAGCAGAAAGAGAGATTGGCAGATGCTACCCTGCTGGCTTGAAAGGTGGCACCCTGAGCCAAGGAATGCACAGTCTCCAGAAGCTGGAAAAGGCAAGGAGAGAGATTCTCCCCATTTTAGACTTCTGACCTCCGGAGTTGTAAGAGGATTTGGGTTGTTTTAAGCCATTAACTTTGTGCTAATTTGTTATAGCAGCAATAGGAGAGTATTAAACAAAACATTGTAACCAAGCCAACACCAAACATAGAATTGCTTGTGGAACCTCTGTCTGGGTCACTCTTCTATCTGTGGACTAGACTAGCTTATGCTGCAATAGCAGACATACCCTCCTCTGAAATTAGCAAAATAACCAACAAAATTTTTCTTTTTCTTTTTTCTTTTTTCTTTTTTTTTTTTTGCTCATGTTATATGTTCATCTCAAGTTGGAAGGATTCTATGGCATGTCCTTCTCACTTAGGGAACTAGGCTAATAGAGCCTCCACCATATGGAATGTAGCTGGTTACCATGGAGGGTCAAGAGGAAAATGACAAATAGCACATTAGTCCTAAAGGCTTCCTTCCAGAGGTAACTCATATGGCTTATGTTCACAGCCCATTGACCATGGAAAATTACATGGGCATGCCTAATTTCAAAAGGGCAGGAAAGGTCAGGGAAGGTCCATCCTAATTATTTGTCCATAAAAAGAGAGTAAGAATATTGATAAAGAACACTAATTACCACCAAACTCTTCTTCCTTAATCATGATTTTCTTGGACACAATTTTAGCTGCTTACTACTGGCTAAAGTTTCAGGATTGTATATCTCAGTCTGATTCTGGGACTTGTCCATTTAAGCAGGTCATGTGTAACTAGTTTTTAATTTTTATTAAACTAAACACACAAAATACTTGCCAAATAAAGCAGATGATTGATTTACAGTGGCCTGAAAAAAGCATAACTTATACAAGTATGGCCACTAATTGGTGTCAAACTGTTACTATATACTAAAATAATTCCTTGCTTCTAGACATGTACTTAGGTAGGTTAAATTTATCATTTGAAAGGTTAAAATGATCACAGGGTAATTTATTGAGCATCTTATGGTTTTCATTGGCAATTTCAACATGACTATAGAGAAGCCAACAAAAAATAAAATTCATAGGAGGAGAGATTTATTGGAAGCTCACAGAGGATTTCCATCCATAGAAGCAGGGCAGGCATATGATGGGGCAGCAGGACAGGTGTGGTGGTGGCAGGTAATAGGACCTGTGTCATACGACCTCATTGCGTGGTGAATCAGGAGCAAGGAATGACTGGAACTGGGGCTCTGGGTAAAAACCTCCAACTGCCTGTCCTCAGGGAGCCACTTCTGCAAAGCTAGAATTCCCACCTCCCAAACTTGCCATAGCTTCCACAAACATTGCCAGCATCTGGTTAAGCTTTGCTTGCTGCTCGCCTGCTGCTGCATGGCCCACTTTGGGCTAATATGGATAGTGCTGTTATAAATATTTTTTTAACAAGACTTGTAGACTTATGTTTTTGTTTCTTTTGGATAAATATCTAGGAATGAAATTGCAAGCTCATATAGTAGATGTATATTTAACCTTTAAGAAATTGACTACCTTTTGCTGGGCGTGGTGGCTCACTCTTAAAGCCCCAGTGACTGGGGAGGTGAAGGCAGGAGGATTGCAGGTTTGAGACCAGAGGCAGCCTGAGTCCCTTAGACCCTGTCTCAATTTAAAAAGTAAAAAAGGGATTAGGAGCTCAGTGGTAGAGCACTTACAAAGTATGTGTGAGACCCTGGGTTCAGCCCACCAGTACTGAAAAAAAAATTGCTTTCTAAAATTAAGACTTTCCCTTATTTAATCATTTTACTATCCTCTCAATATTTCATAGTTTTTTGTGAAGAATAAGTTAGATAATGCCCCTAAAGAGCTGAGCATAGTGCTTGGTACAAATAAGGCTTGACTGTTAGCTGTTACATTTGCTGTCTCTGGCTGCTGACTTTCAAATCTCATTCTTAGCACTAGAGCTCTACAGCCAACTACCTGTGTACAGAACTTCTGACCTTAGCTGTCCCATGGCACTTCCAGCTCAGCTTGTACCAAACCACACCCCTCTTCTCCCCACCCTCCATTCCCTGGCCCAGTCTTCCACTTGTGGGCCTTAAGTTGATTCTCCTCTCAGGCTGCTCTTTACCCATTGTTGCTGCCTTAGTTCTGACCTTCAGTGTGTCTCCAGGATTGCTGTACCAACCTTCTAGCTGACCCCTTGCCTTGAGGATTGCCACCCCCACTTCACTGCCTACGCTACCATGAGAAGGCTGTCTGGGATACACACCCATTCCTTCCTCAAGGTCCTTCATGTTCTAACCTCCCCCCCTCCCTCCTCTCATAGGCTTTGCTCCCACCCTCTAGATTTCTCCCCGTATCTGGACTTCTGCTTATCGGCCTTTGCTTTGTGCTGCTTGTTATAAATTAAACATCCTCCCCTCCCCTACCTCACCAGATCCCATCCCCTTCACTTCTCATTTTCCCATTAGGACTCAGCCAAGGTGATTCCAAGTTCCAGGAAGCATTCTCTAACTTTAGCGTCTTCCTTCTGAACTTGAGCTAAGTACCCCTATGACATGCTCAGGCACTCATTACTTAAACCAAGTAAGGACTCAAGGCACTGGATTGCCTGACACCCACCTGGCCTTACCCTAGATGGTGAGCTCCCAGAGGACAGGGAGCGCGCTTTACTCCTGCCATCCCTAGTGCTTAGAACATAGCAAGTACTTGACATGTGTTTGGGAAATTAAATTATTGCATTGGTAGTTTAGAGAGTTGACTTAATTTGCTATTGGACAGACTGGAAATGAATGATCAAGGAGTAAAGCACACAGGGCTTGAAATTACTGGGTCCTCACCCATCTGTCTTGTCCTCCTCACAGCCAGATGAAAATTCGCTCGATTTTTCCTCCTGTATGCTGCGGCCTGGGATTAAAAATGCTCAGGAACTCGCTTGTGGGGTGTGCCTCTTAAATGTGGACTCCAGGAGTCGGGTAAGTCACAGGCCTTACCCATGAAAAGTGGCAAGTGTGTCCCTAACATGACTTGAGGGACAGCCCTGTGCAACGCATTTTACTGTAAGGTCTGTGACCACAGGTGGGGATTTTGAAAAGTCCAGAGAGCTGCTGTCGAAGCAGGTCCATTCTTCCTGAAGGGCATGGCGCTGCTGCCGAGGGAGTGGCCACAGTCTCTCCCTTCCTAACGAGCATGTGCTTTGCATTGTGTCTCCAGTGCCCTGTGCACAGAGGGGTGGAAGGAAAAGGGGTAAACCCATATAGATTTATTTGGAGGCAAGAGTCTCTGTTCTGGGGAATTTTTTTTTTTTTTTTTTTTTTTTGACCTTATGGTTTCAACATTATTTCAGAAAGAAGAGAAGCCTGCAGAAGAACATCCTAAAAAAGTATGAACACATGATCTTAGCGTCTCCATCTAAATTTCAGTGTGGAAGGCAAATGGATGATTCTGTTGCCATCCTGGACTGTTCTAATCATGAATCCTCTACTGCCTCATTTTTGTCCCCATAACGTTTGATTGAATCAATTCACATGTCTGTCTGGGCCACTGCTGTCTTGTTGCATGCTTGTATCTCATAACTGGTTTCTGATGGTGTTATTACTTTTTTCTGCAATAAACCAGGGTAACAGAATGAGCAACTTCTGGAAGACTGGAAGTTGTAGTGACAGAGAGTAAGATTAGAGACCTTCAGGATTTAGCCCATCACAAACAAAAACAAATCATTTGGGGTTTAGAGCAAGGCTTCAAACACGAACCCTGAACCCATTCCAGCACAAGCATTTTTTTGTGATTTAAACAAATACTACTTGTGTGTAGGTTTAAATAGCAGGGCTTCAAACTGTACTGGAACCCAAACCCTGAACTCATTCCAGTTCAAACATTAAAACAAAAACTTTTTAAAACCTGAACCTGAATCCAGTGAAAATTAGGTTCAGGTTCAGCTTTTAAAATTTTGTTTGTTTTTTGTACCAATAACTATTTAAAAACTGAACAAAAAGAAAAAATTTTATTCGTCTATCTACACATGTTGTTGTTGTTAGGTGCCATCGAGTCAGTGTCCAACTCATAGCGACCTTATGTACAACAGGAGAAATATTACTGTCGTGCTTCTCTGCTAGTCACAGAGTTTTCAATGGTGGATATATACACATAGGATAAAAATTTTATATCCAAACTGAACCTAACCCCTCTAAACTTTAACATACTGACCCCCTACTCAAATCTGTTTTTCACAGGTTCAAGTCGTTGTTTTAGAGTTTTGTTTACTATTTATAATGTTTTAGAAAACTAATCACAGGATGTTACCTAATTGACTGCAGGTAACTGACACTGCAGAAAAATGGGGCTGTTGTATGTTGATTCAGTTGTCAGCTCCCAAGGGCACTAAACCCTAAGCATTGTTATCAATTGTTTTCTAACTTTTTTATAATTTTTCTGTCATGATAGGACTGAAATCAGCCACAGAAATTGAAGGGACTACATGGTATAGTTAGATGGCAGCCTTCAGGGGAGGGCACCCTTCAGCACAGTAAGAGATGACAATTATCCACAGCCCATGGCTATTTTAGCTCCCCGTACCGTGATCCCTCCTCTCCTTCACATAACCTGTGACTTTTCCATGAAAGATTTTAGCTGCCTTTTGCAGAATCTAGGTTGAATGGTAACCATTTTTATACCTGTAGTTAGCAGTGTTTTTTAAAAAAGAAACTCTCTCACTTGAATTCCTATAGCTACCTGCTCAGCTTTTATGTGTCTGTGCTACTCAAGGCCTCAGCCTCTGTGACACCTGAGAGGTATATGTGTTGGTTGCTGATAAGCTCTTAGATGCATAAAAAGCCTGACTTGCCCCACATCTCTGTCTATTTCCGGCAGGCATTCAACTCAGAAACAGACAGTTTCAAGCTGGCCTATGGAGGGCACCAGTATCACGCCAGCTGTGCCAACTTCTGGATCAACTGTGTTGAACCAAAGCCTCCTGGCCTCATCCTGCCTGATTTACTCTGAAAAGCTCCTCCATGAAGCACCAGCTGCTTTGTTCTTTTGGGTTTTTTCCTTTTGTCACACCACTTGGAGTGAGAGGAACCAATAAACAGAAATCGAATACTGCAAAGTTTACCTCCATGAGTCTGTTTGAAGAACTCCCCAAAGAGGCAGGGCGGGAAAAGGCAGTAGAAGTTCCTGGTCACTGCTACAGACAACTTTTGAGCTCTAATTCCCACTGCCCATCTTTCGGATTTCAGGTAAAATCACCCTACCCAAACTGCATGTGGCGCCAGAAGTTTGCTCACTTATTTCTAGTTCTCTTAAGATGTTTTAAAGTATGAACCACAGTTTTCTTTAAGGAATAATTTGCTGCTGCAATATTGAAGCTGTGAAGAATTGACATTTGAAGAAAAAATTAAATTATTGTTGTAAGACTGGACTTGGCAAGACTGTTTCAAGCCAGTGCTTATTTGTATATCTGGAACACTTATCATCCTGTGAAGTAGAATGCATTTCTCTGCATTTAGTTTGTAAGTATATGAAATGAATTAAAAGGGGAAATTGTGATTAAACTCTGCTCTGTCTTGTTAAAGAAAAACTAGTGATCTCCCACTGGGCGCTGGCAGGCAGTAAAGGCACATTTACTATATATTGTCACAGCCAAACCTCTACTCCTTTCCTTCATTTCTGAAACTCTGATTTCTCAAGAAGACCCTTTCCCAAAACATGCCTAGGCCCTAGACAATGGAGAAAAATTGCCCGTTTTGATAGAGGCCAAAACCTGTGTATTGGGATGAATCTCCTTCCCCTTTGGAGCCTTCACTGGAAACCTGTTTTGCCTCATAATGACTGGTCCAAAACATGGTGTTTTTCCAGATAAGATCTGGAAAAGCCATGGGATGAAATCTCTCTGCAATGGCCTCACATTTCTGAAGATGACTGCATAGGGACCAGCACTGCCCAACTTTGTGATGTCCATGAGAGAGACCTGAAAATTAGGGTGAGAAGGTGGGTGAGGCTTTTGGCCTAGTGAGCAGACTGGGAAGACCTGGCTGTGTTTATGGTAGAGATGCATGTTGGAGAAGCCTGAGAAGAAATTGTTGAACAACAGCACTGAATTTTAGAAGGAAAAGGCTCATGCTGTCTAGTGTAGGAATTTTCTTTGCCATTTAAGCTGAATGCATAAAAGCAGGGAACAAAAGCCAAGTGGTTAAGGGCTGTGCAATTCCTAGGAAAAACATACCAATCTAGGACACATGTTTCTCTGAATTATTGGTTATGTGCTTTATGAAGGAATTTTGTATCTTGTATGTTTCACTTTGTATGACTTACACTCTCTAACCTAGACTTTATTTTTATTTGCAAACTGAAAAGATTGCTTTTGTCTATATAACTGCTGCTTTTACATAATTATTTTCTCCTTCCAGGAAAAACCTTGAGAAGTTCTATGTTCCAACTTATACTTTTTATAAGAAAGAAATGTATAGGGCCAGGCACAATGATACATGCCTGTAATCCCAGCAACTCGAGAGGCAGAGGCAGGAGCATTGCAATTCTGAGATCAGAGGCAGCCTGCATAACTTAGCAAGATGCTGTCTCAAAACAAAAAGTCAAAAAGGGGCTGCGGATGTAGCTTAATAGTAGAGTGCTTGCAAAGCATGAGGCCTGGGTTCAGCCCCCGAGTACTGCAAGAAAAAAAGAAAAGATACACCTTGTTTTAAATAGCTGTTGATGTGGCTTCTGCCTTGCCTTGCTGTATGCCAGAACACAGAGTAGTGTTGATGAGATAAATCTGTTTTTCTCATTTGCTCCAGATGATATCATCTCAGCTATTAATGACTGAGACGGTTGTCTGAACCGTCACCAAGAGCCTTTTCTCTCCCCAGGGCTAGTGGAGTGTGAGTAACCACAATTAGATTGGTTTTTAGCAGCTCTTCTGAGGCCCCTATGCTCCTGGACACCACTAGTGTTTCACAGTGGCACCAGCATAACAAGCAGGCTTCTAGGTGATCTTATAAATTCCCTAATAGAACCAGATAATAGAAGCTACTTTAGCAAGAACAATGATTCTCAGTTTGACAGGATTTATATTGCAAAAGCATTTTTTTGGGGAAATGCTATGTGGACTATTATTCTATCACAATAGCCTGTGTCAGTGACGTTTTTTTAAATTACCTGTTAACTAGATTGGTTTCCATTCCTAGATTTATTCCAGAATGCCTCAAATAAAATTCCTAAGTATCATTACGGCTGTCCTTATCAAGTGTGATGTTTCGTCACTCTTGGGAGATACCAGAGGAAAATTCCATAGATATTGACAAAAACCCTTTACTATGAAAAGTATTCACTACTTTGAATATCTGACTAATAATCAAAATGTTTAGTTAGATACCACCAATAAGAATTTGAGGAGTGTGGAATACCATTGGGCTGATTTCTTTATACACATTTATTAAGATGACTCAACATTGCATTCAGCTTCATCTCAGCTCTTGTTAGCCAAGAGCCCAGTGTCCTTGGAAACAGTAACCAAGGTTACTTATTTCCATACTCTGTATTGTGTCAGGCAGCTTCACCCTACTGCTTGAATGGCAATTAATAAGCACTTTTCTTTTTTGGTATTGTGCTTTGCCTTTCAAATTTCTATGTATTAGTGTGTAATTTAATTTTTGTCTGGACATGCTTGAAACAGAAGAGATATAAGGTATACTAGGACATTATCTATGCTTTATTTTTCCTGTAGCTATTAGTTAGCATTCTATATGGGTTGCATTATTTGAAATTATTTGAATATTTTGTGTACATATACTTATTTGGAGCATTTATGGTTTGTGGGGGAGGAGGGTCTTGTTTAAAGATATTTTCTACTTTCTTATTAGTATATAGTGTGTTCTTGCAAAGATTGTAGGCTGTATGTTACAGAAATTTGAAATGCTTGCTCTATACTAGGGGCTACTATGAAAATTCCCCTGAGCACCTTCTAGGTCAAACACATTCATTTGTGAACAGCTAATAAACTCTGACATTTTCAAAGATACTTGGCCATTCAGAAGGGAGGAAGAGAGCCTGCTGTAGACCATTCCAACAAAAGTCAGAATGCAGGGCAAGATGTGTTTAGCCTGTGTGCTTTTTATCTTTAGGTTGGATAGTAGTATTTCTTTGGAAAAGTGTGCACCAAATAATAATAATACTGAAAAGCACTCTCCTTCCAAAGTCAAGCTAAGGAAATTAAGCTTAAGTAAAACAGCTCCTGGGTGAAAAATGCCATTTTACAAATACACTTTCCTAACAAAGTATCATTTTAACAAAATCTTACCTCATTCCATTCTTTATATGTTGATGTGAACATAGTGTAAATGGGTTTTTAAATAGCATTCATTCTAGCTGGGTGCAATGGCACATATCTGTAATCCCAACAACTCAGGAGGTAGAGGCAAAAGGACCACAAGATTAAGGCCAGAGGCAGCCTGTGTAACTTAGTGAGACCGTGACTCAAAATAAAAAGGAAAAAGGGGCTGGGAGTGCATCTCAGTGGGAGAGCACATCCAAAGCACATATGAGGCCTTGGGTTCAACCCCCCCAGTAATGAAAAAAAAAAGTCATTCATAATAAGTCTGTAGCAGGAAAAAAAAAAGCATTCACACGTGACATATTATTTTGTAGCTGTAAGCCAGTGAGGCCTGTGTCTATACTGAAATGAGTTATCTTGTGTGTGATGTATTTTAAGAGATGGTGTGGCTTTTTTCCTTTGTTGACATTTTAATAAACTATTGCCATAATTGCCATGTTTCACATGAAGCTTGAATTCTAAAATATTTTCAGGGCTTGTTCTGAAATGATCACTTGTTAAACATCTCTAACAAAACATACACATATAGAAGAATGTCATATTACTAAACTTTTGGCCTTTCCTTTGCTGGGTTATGATTTTACATAGACTCAAGTCATTAGGATGAAAAAGGGCCAAAGTACTTAAAAATGTTAGGCTTCCCTAGTGCTAAGAACAGTCTTAGTTGTTATACCCAGTAGCAGCGTTTTCCAGGCTTTCTACAGAAAAATTTTCTTTTATTACCAAGAATGTCACTAGGTGTTGTCTTCCTGTAGTACACTGATTAGTTGGAGGCTCTTATTCAGAGGCTGTCAGACCTAGAGCTTAACTTCTAGAAAAGCCATAGTCTCCCTATATTGTTTTTGTTCTTACTGTTTTTTAAATCATGTAGTAAATGTTGTATTTGTGTCCTCTGATTTCCCATAGGAACTATTTTTAATTTTCCTAGATAATAATGTTTGTTTACAATGGGCAAATGGTATTAAACAAGAAAAGGTAGAATTTTGATGGAAAACCATTACCATACACCAAGTAAAACCTGGAAGGTAAGATTTGTCTAAATATGTGGCGACTGGCATACTTATGGCTTCCTGCCAAAATCGACCTAAAAGCTAGAAAATTATTCCATGGACAAGTAAGCTGTCTGGCAAATGAAGTAAAATAAAGCAGTGCTGTGACAGTTCAGTGTGCTGCAGACTTCAGGTGCTCTTCTGTCTCACATAAGGGGCCATCTGGTCAGCGCCCAGTAGTAGCACAGAAGAGCTCAGTAATAAGCTTTTACCACATCCTTGATAGGGTGTGCTGTCAGATTTACTGGAAGCAAAGATTTGGGTGACATTTCTAGTTAAAGCCATTGTTATTTGCTCATCACACTGAGGTTTTGTTTAGAGGATTTTTATGGGATAATAGTCAAGCAGAGGCATACTTTTGCTAAAAATCAGTTTCTTTGATAAAGGACTTGATAATTTGGTCTGGTGCACTTATGAAGAGAAAACTGAAAATAGTACCTTTTATCAGAGCACACACTGTACTGTTTTCTGCTGTTGCAGCATGTGAATGATATTAATGTCTATCCATCTGCAAGGATGTGATACCCTGACTCGATTCAGCTAGGATGTCTATTTTAAGTAGTGTAATTGTCCTATGAGCCACAGTATAGTTATTAGGGAGCATCTTTCACCAAGACACATGCACATACACACTCCAAAATTATTAGTAAAAGTTCTCTTTTAAGCAGATGTATTTATTAAAAATAATGCTAATATAATCCTGGGCACATTGATTTCAAGAGGGTCTTTGCAGCAGATTTCATTATAATTACTTATCAACTAAATAATAAAGGTTTAATTATTTCAACTTACAGAGTCACTAAATAGAAGGGCAAGGAAAGTGTAGGGCTAATCCAATAGAGACTGAAGCTGGTATCAATCTTCCCTAAGCGTGTTTGGCCGGCAGCCTTGGGCAAAGCTTGTCTCTAAAGGGTTAATCAGGCTCCAGAGTGATTTTTGCACTGAGCTCCTCTTGCACCTGCCATGGTGCCAAAAGGCATAGGAGTCAGAATAAAGCAGAACCAGTTTACTGAACTCTTCAAATTGTTAAAAATGATTAAAAGCCAGTTAAAGATTTTCATAAACACTATTTCAAAATGCTAGTTTTAAAAATGTTACTAGCAATGTATATGTTTCCCTTATGTCCCCTCCCTATCTCTGAAAATAAACTTGAACACCAGTGTAAAAACACTTGAAGAGAGAACCAAAAGTCAACCATTTGAAAAGAAAGATGAAGGGAGCAGACGGTGTGTAGCAGATGCTGGTACTGCTCAGGGGCTGCTGATGCAGGCTTTGGTGGCATTAAATCCCCCAGTAAGGCATCAGGTGTCGGGACTCTTTCTCATAAACGTCTGGAACTATGCCATAAGGTGTCTGTACCATCTTAACTGTCGACTTCCCGAAGAGCTGGCACTCATAGTCTATCAGCTGCCTCCAGAAGCCCACGTTGGGCCTGATGACAGGCCTCCGGGCTTTCACCCAGTTGTACGCCTCCAGCAGGCACACGTTGTGGAATTTCATCAGGTAAGCGATGCACAGAGTGGCCGAGCGGCTCACCCCTGCAGCACAGTGCACCAAGGTAGCCCCATGCTTCCTGCTCACACTGTGGATCTTGTCAGCCACCGTGTCAAAGTACAGTCTAATGGGGGCATGAGGGATGTCGGCCAGAGGCACTTTAACATACTCAAACTGGGGCCAGTTGAAATTGGGGATCTCAATGGTCGCATTAACGATGCAGGTGATGCCACGCGCCTGGAGGAGGTGCCGGTTGGAGGCCACACTGCCTCTGCCCAAGAAGAGAGAGGAGGTGATTTGAGCAATGCCTCCTATGTCTCCCTCGGAAATCATCCGAGGAGCCATGAGAGTCCGTGGCAGCGTGCTGTGACCTCTGGAGCTCATGAAGTTGCCAGCAATCACACTTGCATCATCGGGGGCAAGACCCAAGAGTTTTGTCGTCTTCCACCAGGGAATCCAAAATTGCAGTCTCCTTTCTGCAAAATACAGGTATCTGTCAGTACTTTCAATGCAGTGTTTGGGGAAGAGGACAGGTAAAGGCTTAGCAAGGGTTATTTTCTATAACAGGGTACATTCTTTCAAGGATAGAGACAAATCATTTTCTGTTGACTAACAGGAAAAGTAAGCTAGAATGCCAGTATGTAAAGTAAATGTAAAACTCAGCTCTCTGGTGATTAAAAAGTTCTTAATGGAAATAGTCATCCTATTTTTAGGAAAGTGAAAGAAAAACATACTTGTTCCTGAAGAAGAATCTTGCAGGGTCCTGCTCTTACTGAAGGGAGGAGTCATAATCACATTTTTTTCTCTTTATTTTTTATATTTTATTTTTGGCAATACTGGCAATTGCACCCAGGGCCTCATTCCTTCTACACAAGTGCTCTACTATTGAGCTATACCTCTAGTCCAGAAATCTGAAATTTTGCTCTCCATACAGCCATGTCCTGGGATACTTCTCTCCTACTCCCATGTTGTTGTTGGGTGCCATCAAGTCAGACTGACTCATACTGATCCTATGTACAATGGAATGAAACACTACCCAACACTGTGCCATACACGTGATCTTTTTATATTTGAGCCCAGTGCTGCAGTCACTATGTTTCTTCTCATTTTGAGTCATGCCACATCAGCAACTGGAGGTCCCAGTTGCTTTATAACATTCCCATCATTAAGGTCAGCTCTACTTTGAGGAGACAACTCTTCCCTAGTTGTATCTTGAATGCCTTCCAGGCTGGGGGCTCATTTTCCAGCACTGTATTTGACAGTGCTTCTCTGCTATTCATAGGGTTTTCAGTGGTTTGTTATTCCAGGAGTGGGCTGCCATGTCCTTCTCTAGTCTGTCTTAGTCTGGAAGCTCAGTTGAAGCCTGTCTACCATGTGTGGCCCTGGATCTGAGATACCAGCAGCAGAGCTTTCACCATCACAGTAACAAACAAGCCCCCATAGCACAATAAGCTGACAGACACAGGGGGGGCCTACTCCCATACAACGGCTATATTTTCCTAACCCTAATTCTAGACATAGAGATCTTACAAAGGGATAAAAATGATCTCACATTAGGTAATACAGTTAATGAACTGCTCTTATGGACTGAAAAAGAATTCATTTGGTTCAGCTGCAAAAAAGCCAGGTCACCTTAGCCTTTTATTACTTAAAAACACCTATTTTTTCTAATCATCTTTGTGAAATGTGAACACTTTACAAGTCTAATTAGATTTGGGGACTGTGTTGTGGCATTTCCATGGAAATAATACCAGGTAATTTGGAAGGACCTTTTTTTTTTTTTTTTTTTTTTTTTTTTTGGTGATGCTGGGGATCAAGCTCAGTGCCTCATACCTGCTAGGCAAGTGTTCAACCACTGAGGTAAACCCTCAGGCCTGATGGTCAAGGTCTTAAAAGTTCATTCCTGTAAGTTAAATGTGCATTTACCTCACCTGACACTAGGTATAGCTAAATGAATTCTACTGGGTTATGTGTTGAAATTAAAATTAACTTAGTTCAATATCTGAAGTCTATATTGCCTCATAAGCACAGTGTTTACTATAAAATGTGTATATAGTTAACAATAGAAAAAGAAATTACTGACCCTGCCATAAAGGTGCATGCCAGTAATTCCAGGACTCAGAAGGCAGAGGCAGGAGGATTCTAAGTTTGAGGCCAGCCTGGGCTACCTATTGAAACTGCTCAAAGAAAAAAAACTGGGAAATATACCACAGAGAAACCTGCAGTGATTTCAGACAAGAATATCCCCACGTTCTTTAGAGACAGTGCTGTGGCTACTCACTTGCTAAGGAGTCAGGTGAACACTGGCACCCTCGGTCTGGATACAGAAAGTCCTAGGTGAGCAGTGCTGGTTACAGTGGATAAAAATGAGATCTGCAGGAAGACAAGGAGGCAAGGCCATGGGCAGTCAGGAATCTCAAAAATACCCCCCCTCCTGGGTTTTGCTACTAAAATCAGTGTGCCTGGAGTATAAAGCTAGGAAGTAGGTCTTCTGCATGTTTCTGATGCATATTTAAAGGAGAATCAACTTAAGTCTCAACTTATTGTTAACACATAACCCAGGGTGGGCAAACATTAAGTACAGTTTTGGCAATAACAAAAAAATTTTAAAGGAGGTAATTTGTAGACCACAACCTATCAGTGAAATGTAGGGCACTACAGAATCTTTAGTGGTCCTGGAAGAGACGCAAGACTGAGCCAGAGTCTTTCCCTGCACCCTCAATCAACCCTGGAGCCAGACACCACCACGGGTAGAAGAGTGAAGGTGAGAGGAGCAGCCATGGGACTACGACCCAGCAGAGGAGAGCATGCACTGTGGAGCTGCAGGCATGGCCAGGAAGGCTGTCTTTACACGTGGCATTGACAAGAGCGTCATAGACATCAAGGCTGCAGACCTGGCTGCAGCCACTAGACAGTGCAGTGAGGAGAGCACTTTGGAATTTCATTTCCTTGTCCTTGTTGGCCCCTTTATCATTTATGTAATGACATGAGAAGTACCCAAGAACCTCATCAAAAATGTGTTCCTCTCCCACTTGGGTTCTCTGCCTTTCCCAAGTAAGCATCGCACTTCAATTTTTTTTTTTTTCCCCAGTACTGGGGGTTGAACCCAGGGCGCTGCACTCACATGCTTTGCAAGTGTTGGACCACTGAGCTGCACCCCCCCACACTTTATTTTTTTAATTAGAAATTTTTAATGTACATCATAATGTGATTCATTTTGACATGCTTTTCATTGTGACAATTTTCATATATGCAATTTGATAAGCATTACTCATATAGGTTACCCCTTACCCTCCCCTATGTTTCCCCCTCTCCCCCCCTTCTCATCTAAGTTTTCCATCCAAGTCTTCTCTATCTTTTACTATATAGTA
>VMDO01029012.1:0-23201 GCA_007922755.1 Pedetes capensis
ATGTTGATATAGTCTTGATAATCATGTGTCAAATACCAGAAAAATATCCTTCTCTGTAGTTAGTTATGTCCTTTTTCCTGCTTCCCTCTGTTATTTTCTTTTCTGTTTATATGTTTGTTCCTCCTGTTATTTTCTATTATGAATATGTTGTAGTAAACCTCTCCCTGGATATTTTCTTCCTTCTTGTATATTAATGAAATTCCCATAAGTATTATTACTACATCAAAAATATGAACATCTATGGTTCTTGGTGCATACTGTACCTTATTTCTCAGAAAATTAAAAATGCTTATAATAACAAATTATTGATTATATAATAAAGTCCAGGAAACATGTTACTGCCACACTTACACAAATGAAAAAGATAGTCCTTTCCCTGGGGGAACTAATTATACCTTCTGTCCTTGGGTAACCTGTCTAATGCCATAGATGAGAAAGCCATCTATCAAATGTCATTGGGCTTAAGAATTCTATGATAGGATAAGGATTTGGCAGCCCACTCCCAAAGCAATCCCAAAGCCATGAGCCATAGAAAACCCTGTGAATAGCAGACAAGCACTGATAGTTCTGGGCATGGCACAGTGTCCCTTATTTTTTCCTATTTTTATTCATGTATTTGCACCATGTATTTTGAGATTTTCTGTTCCTACTTTTCCTACTTCTCCTACTTTATGTCTCCTCCCCTTTTCCTCCTCCCTACCTCACTTCTACCCTCTGATCTCCTCTCCTCTTCTCTTTAGTCTGGTTATATTTTCCCTTCTTCTTGTTAGGTGCCATGGAGTTGGTGTCTGACTCATAGAGACAACAGGCGAAACACTATTGTCAATGTTTCTCTACTATTCATTGGGTTTTCAATGGCAGATTGAGTTTTGGGAGTGAGTTGCCGAGTCCCTCTCCTAAGCCTACAGTATTTGGTGTCCCCATGTGGTCTTCCATCCAATACGAACCAGGCCAGACCCTGCTTAGCTTCTGAGATCTAATGGGATCAGATGCCACAGAGCTACAGCTGCAGGCTTTTCTCTTCTTAGGTAAGTATTATTGTCATATTTATATCTACATATGTATAGAATTGTTTTCTTCCTTTAAGTTTACATATAAGTGAGAACATATGGTATTTCTTTTTTGAGGACTGGGTTTGTTCACTTAAGATGATGTTCTCCAGTTCCTACAAATGACATAATTTCCTTCTTCTTTATTGCTGAGTAATATTCCATTGAGTATATATACCACAATTTTTCAGTCTGTTTCCCTGTTGATGGACATCTTGGTTGACTCAGTACCATTGTGATTGTGAAGAGTGCTGCCTTAAACATGGAAATGCAGCTATCCCATGGTAACATGATTTATCTTTGAGTATATTCCCAGGAGTGGTATAGCTGGGTCATGTTGTTGTTGTTAGGTGCAGTCAAGTTGGTATCCAACTTATAGCCGACCCAATTACAACTGGTGAAACACTATTGTCAGTACTTCTCTGTGATTCATAGGGTTTTCAATGACAAATTGTTTTTTTCTGGGGGGGGGGTGAGGAGTAGGTTGTTGAGTCTTTCTCCTAAGCCTATAGCACCTGGTGTTCCCAGGCTGCTTCCCATCCAAGTACTAACCAGGCCTGACCCTGCTTAGCTTCCGAAATCTGACAGGATTGGATCGAATGGCACAGTGCTAAAGCTTCAGGCAGCTGAGTCATGTTGCTGCTGTTATTAGGTGCCCTCGAGTCAGTATCCAACTCATAGCGACCCCCATAGGGTTTTCAATGGCTGACTGTTTCGGGATTGCCTTGGGAGTGGATTGCCAGGTCCTTCTCCCATAGCTGGGTCATAGAGCAGTTTTATTCTTTGTTGGGAGGTTTTTTCCACTACTGGCTCTAATTCAATGAATGTAATGGGTCTGTTTAATTTATTTATGTCTTCTGGGCTTAGTTCTAGTAATTTGTATATGTTAAAGAATTTTTCCATTTCTTCTGTATTTTTGTTCTCAAAGTGGTCTCTGATGATCTTCTGGATTTCATTGGTATCCATCATTACGTCCTCTTTGTAATCTATGACTTTTTAAATTTGGGCCTTTTCTCTCTTTCCTTTGATGAGTTTGGCTAAGGGAGTGTCAATTTTGTTGACCTTTAAGAAGAACCAGCTCTTGGTTTCATTAATTCTTTGCATTCTCCTTTTAGTTTCCAATTAGTTAATTTCTGCCTTGATCTTGACAATGTCTTTCTGTGTACTTCTTTGGGGTTGACTTGTTGTTTATCTTTTGGTGTCCTAAGGTATGTCATTAAGTTATTTAATCAGGCTTTCACTAACTTATTGATGAAGGCACTCATAGCTATGAACTTCTCTCCAAACATGTTTTTTCTTCTTCTTCAATACTTGGATGTTGAAGCCAGGGCCTCACATATATTATGCAAGTGCTCTACTCCTGAGCCACATTCAATTCCCCTTTAAACTTCTTTTTTCAAATTTTGAGACAGGGTCTTCCTAGGTTTCTCAGGCTGCTTCTGGCCTTGAAATTGTCATCTTCCTGCTTCTGCCGCTGGAGTGGCTGGGATTACTGGTATGTACCATGATTCCTGGCAATCACATATTTTTTATTAGAAGCTGTAAGTATCACAATTAAATACACTGATTCCTCCTACTTTTTCTTTTTTTTTTCAAAATTGTTATAGCTATTATAGTTTGGTTGCTTTTTCATATAAATGTGAGAATAATTTTGTCTGTATATAAACAATATTTGGGAGCATTTTAACAAAAATTATATTAAATCCATGTATCAATTTGTGGAAACTGTGTATGTCAATTTGTGGAAGGCTTACTATGTCAAGTCTCCCAATTATTTAGTTCTTTTTGTATTTCTTTCATCAGCATTTTGTAGTTTTCATCAAATACATGTTTGTTTGTTTTTTTCACCTATATATGGGCTGGGATTTAGCTCAGTTGCAAGAGCACCTCTCTGCATTTTCCGAAGTCCCAAGTTTGATTCCTGGCACCACAAAAATAGGCAAAGGAAGTGGCAATCCTGAAATAATCACCCATTGCAACCCCAGTGAGGGTCACTATGAGTCAGACACGACTCCACGGCACCTAACAACAACATATATGTTTTGTTTCATGTAAACCATTGAATTTTGATTTCCACATAAACATTTTTAAAGTATAAATTTATGATTGATTTTTGTATGGTGAGATTATATCCTCTGATCTCACTGAACTTACTAATGAGTTCTTGTTTTTTTCGTGTAGATTCCTTGGCTTGTTCTATATAAACAGTCATATCTTCTGAAAATATATACAATTTTATTTCTTCCTTTCTCATCTATATGTGTTTTATTTCTTTTTCTGATTCTATAATTCTAGCTAGAACCTCCAGTACTATGTTGAATAAGAATTGTAAGAATAGAAACCCTTGCTTTTCTCTCAGTCTTAGGGGAAGACAATCTGTAACCAATAAACACAATATTAGCTAAGGTATTTTCTGTACCATCTTTATCAAATTGAGGAAGTTTCCTTCTATTACTAACTTGCTGAAGATTTGTATCATGAATGTGTTTTGAATTTTGTTAAATGCTTTTTTACATTATAAGTTGGTATGGCCATGTGATTTTTCTTTTTTTAGTCTGTCACTGTAAGAGGTTATATTGGTTGGTTTTTGAATTTGGAATCAGTTTTGCATCTCTGGAATAAAACCCACTTAGTTACGATATGTATGTATGTGTGTGTGTGTGTATATATATATATATATATATATATATATATATATATATAACTGAATTCTATTTAGTGTGATTTTGTTAAGATTTTTGAGTCTATAATCAGGAGAGATATTGATGTGCCATTTTCTTTGTTTTTACTGTCTGTCTGATTTTGTTATTAAGGAAGTACTAGCTCATAAAATGAATCAGAAATTATCCTCTTCTCTTTTATTTTTTAAATGAGATTGTATAGAATTAATTATAATAATGTTTTGATATCATTCTCCAATGAAGCCATCTTGGACTGGTGATTTCTTTTCGGAAGGATTTTTTCATTACAAATTAAATTTCACGTGAGCTGTGGTAATGTGTGTTTTAGAAGATTGGCTCATTTCATCTAACTTGTCAAATGAAAATTTGTGGAATTATTCATAGTATTCTTTTATCATTGTGAAGTCTAAAGAATCTATAGTGATCACCTATTTTACTCCTGATATTGTTAATATATATCTTCTCTATTTTTCTTTGTTAATGTTAGGGATTTGTCTATTTATTTATCTTTCTAAAGGACCAGCTTTTTATTTCTTTGAGTCTCTCTGTTGTGTTATTTTCAATTTCATTGATTTGTTTTTCTTACTTGGGTTTGTTTTACTCATCTTTTGCTAAGTTCTTGAGGAAGAACTTTAGATTATTGTCATATTTCTTCTTTACTAATGTATTCACTCAGTGATGTGAATTTATCTTTTAGCACTGTTTTCAACTCTTTGGCTACAGATTATTTAGAAATGTCTTATTTATTTTCCAAGTATTTAGAGTTTATTTTTATCTTTCTGCTATTGATTTCCACTCCGATTTCATTATAAATAGAGAACATACTTCATATGAATTTTAATTACTTTAGATTGTTGTTTCACAGACCAGGATATGATCTATCTGGGCAAGTACATCCTGAGGTTACTTAGAAAGAATGTATATTCTGCTGTCATTTGGTGCATTCTGCCACTACATGGTGTTCTTGAATTATTGCATATCGTTGATTTTTCTTCTTAGTCATTCTACCAATTGTTGAGAGAGGGTTATTGAAATACCCAAATATATTTTTGCACTATTTCTATTTTTATTCATATCAGTACTTCCTTGACATAATTTGCATCTATGTTTTTGTTTTTGTTTTTTTGTTGCCTACATGCTTAGAATTACTACGTATCTTGAGGGATTGACTTCTTTTTTCATTTTATAAGGTCCTATTTAGTTCGTATTTTTTAATGCTCTGAAATCTACTTATCCAGTACTAATATAGCCATTTCTGATTTTTAAAAACATTTCTTTGATATATTTTTTCCTTTGCTGCCTATAATGCTATATTTTAAGTGAGTTTCTTTTAAACAGCATATAGCTAGGTCATGATTTTTAATCTACTCAGCTAATACTGTGTCTTTCAATTTATGTATTCAGACCATTTGCATGTAATATATTTATTGGTATGCTAAGGATGAAATATGCACTTTACTTTTTGTTTTCTGTCAGTTCCCTTTGTTTTTCAGTTTGCTTGATTCTTTTGCCTGCTTCCTTATAAGTATTTGAACAAATTCTAGAATTTTATCTTATGCATCTATATTTTAGTGAACTATTTCATGTAGCTTTATTTAAGTGATTATTGTTTGTATAACATTATATATAAATTCACACTTACTTGTAGGTATTGCCATTTACCAGTTTGAGTGAAGTGTTCAAAAATACCTGTCCTGATGTTCTTTTTCTCTTCCTATTTTTGACTTAATTATCCTAAACATTTCTTCCATATAAATTTAGAACTATATTAGTGCTATAATTTTTTGCTTCTTTATCAAAAATAATTTAGAAAATTTATGAATAGAAGGAAAATCTATGTATATACCCATAATTTTGATTACTATGTTCTTTCTCCTTTCCTAGTGTTCCAAGACTTCTTTTTTTAATCATTTCTTTTCTATGTAGAAAATTTGCCTTTACTCAGTTTTTGTTTTTAGCTTAGGTTTGTTGGTAACAAATTCTCTTAGTTTTCATTCATTTGAGAACATTTTGATTTCCTTTCATTTCTGAAGGATATATTAGCTGGATGTAAGATTCCTACTTGAAGTTCTTTTCTAGTATAATGGTGTGTCACTTCCACCTAGGCTTTCCAGTTTTTAATGAGAAATATGCTGCCATTGAAATTGTTTTTTTCTTATATGGTAGGTACTATTTTCTTTGGCTGTCTTCAAGATATTTTATCTTTGTCTTTACTTTTTAAAAGTTTGACTGTGGTGTGTCTTCTTAGGATTTATTGTTTGAGGTTTTGTCAATTTCTTGAATTTATATGCTATGTCTTTTGCCAAATTTTGAAAATTTCTAGCTATTATTTATTCATTGTTTTCAAGCTCAGATCTCCTTACCTTTGTAAATAGTCTCCAATGTTGTGACTGTTAGAACCATTTCTATTTTTTATTTAATTAATTAATTTATTATTTTGCAGTACTAAGGGTCTGAGCCCAGGACCTTGCACATAATTTGCAAGTGCTCTATGACTGGCCTGCACCCTCTGCCCATTTTTATTTTTTATTTTTTATTTTGAGGCAGTGGCTTGGTAAGTTACACAGGCTGCCTCTGGCCTCAAACTTACTAACCACTTGCATCCACTTCCTGAGTCACTGGTATTAGAGGTGTGTGGCACTGTACTCACGTAGAATCTTTTTTATAAACTCACAGTTCCCTGGGTTTCTGTTTATCTTTTTTATCCAGTCTTTTTTCCCTCTATTATTCACTTGGGATGATTTCTACTTTTTTTCTTCCAGTTCTGATTCTTTCCTCTGTTCCCTCCATTCTCAGGTTAAGAGTTTTAATTCAGTTATTTTATTTTGGGTGCTATATGCTTCAGCTCTAATATTTTCATTTTGCTTTTATTTATATCTTCCATTCCTTTACTAAGACATTTTATTTTTTAATTTGATTTTAGACCTTCAGGGCTTTTTCCTCTTTATTGGAAGTGTATTTGTGATCAATATTGATACATGATGGCTGATTTAATATTATTGTAAGATAATTCTAACAATATAGACATCTTATTATGGCATTTATTGATTGATTTTATTGGGTTTAAGAACTTTGTTTTTCTTGATGTACTCTATGATTGTTTGATTGAAACCTAAAAATTTAGGGCATAAGGAAAGGGGCTCTAGAATCTTATAAAAATCTTGTATTTTTTCTGCTTTCAACTTACATGGCTCTGTCAAAGGAAGGGTGATCTGTGCCTTGTTACTACGAGGTACGAGTAAAAGTTCAGTTTCCACCAGTGGGAATATATGTTTAGAGTCTTCACTCAGCTTCTTTGGATAACAAGTGGAGATGGCATACTCTTGCTGCGGAATGTGGGAATGTGGGTAAAATTCCTTGTTCCCTACTAGACTCTTCATTGATGTCTTTCTAGCTAAAAGGTGTTGTTGCTGTTATTAGATGCCTTGGTGTCGTATTTGACTCATGGCAACCCTCATAGGCTTTTCAATGGCTAATTGTGTCGGAATTGCCTTAAGAATTAATTACCACCTCGTTCTCCTGTTTTTTGCATGTTGAGGTGGGAACTTGGGACCTCAGAGCCTGAAGAGCAGCACTCTACCAACTGAGCTAAACTCCAACCCTTCAAGGGGTCAAATGCCTCGTTATGGCTCCGCATATGGTCACAAGCCACATCTTGAGGAAGGGTACTTTTTATTACCAGACATTGGTGAAAAACTTGTCTTTCCTGTGGGTTTCTCCCCTAGCACTCTAGCAGTAAAAGGGAAGACTAGTTTATTACTGTCACATGGAATGAAAATCCAGGCTCCTTTGCTCTATTCATGGTCATCACTGACACTTTATTACTGCCAAATGGGATCACAATTCAGGCTCCCTCCTAGGTCTTGTTTGATACCATCTTGGTGGTAGTAGGACAAATGAGGGGGAGCCACCTCTCCCTGGGACGCTAGGTAGGTGTTAAGTATTGTGAAAGCTTAACTGTTAAAATCTGTTAATGTAAAAGTTAGTGTTAAGGATAAGTTTTCTAAAATTCTTATTGTAAACAATCCTTCTGATGTTTATTTTCCTATAAATAAGAAATGGTGCTGGGGGGTGGGGCAATTTGACTCTATAATTGGCAGCTGTTGAACTCTCCTTTGCAGTTCTGGTTCCATTAAGTCAAGCAGCCAGTGGAACCACACTTATACCAGCACCAGCCATTTTGAGCACTCCACAGACACCTTGTGGAAGGTACACAATGATAACAACTGCTTACTTAGGTTCCTAAAGGTGCAGCCCTAGCTACAACTGCTTCAAGCAGCTTGTACCAGACTATCTTTACAACCATTTCCATCCAGACCAGAGAGAGAGCACATATTCTGGTGGCCTACCAGAAAGACTGTTGTTACTGGTGCAAAAAGGACAATACCATCATTGATTTAAACATAACCCTTTAGATGCACAAATGGTTTGCTGTGTTTGATACAAACACCACTTTCTTGGTTATATGAGTGCTTTTCCACTTAGTGAGTGAGTTGGGAGACACTGCCCTGGGCTGCCTCCTTTGGTAATGCAACTTTAGGCCTAATAAAAGATTTCTGTTGAGTAGTTTCCTCTTGCCTACTCTAGTAGGATGGGTTTTGCTGGTACCACAAAGAAAGAAACAGTGACTGCAGAGACAGCAGAGGGGGACAACAATGGTGACAGCGACAGCAGAGCAACTGGGATATTGAGCCACAGAAGCAGCAGAGCAGCCAGCTGTATTGATGGCAGAGGCACACACAGAGCTGCAGGAATGCTACAGCTTATACAAGTGCAGAGGCAGAGCTGGTGAAAGTGCACAGCCGTGACAGTGGTAAAACAGAGCTATGGGATCTATCACCAGGCTTGACAAATGGCAGAGGAAGACCAGAGTGGTCAGCAGGCTAAACTGCAAAAGCAGCTGCTTGACAGTGGAAGAAGAGGCAAAACTACAGAGGTGGCAAGGCAGCTAGCTGCTTGACAGCTGAAGAGTTGAATTTGAGTGGCTAGCAGGCCAAGATGCAAAGGTAGTCAAGTGGCTGCCTGCATTAACAGGTATAAAAGAGGCAGAGGAACAAGACTGGTGACTGATAGGATCAGGTGCAGCAGCAGCAAATGGGGAAGTAGAAGCTGCCTCCTGAGCAGCAGCAGCTGTGATAGCTCCCACAGCAAGCTTAGCAGTAGCCATTGTCAAGGGCTGAGGAATTTTGACACCTATAGCTGGAAGCTGCAATGTCAACCTCTGTCGAGGACTAAGGAATCCCAACTTCTTAGGCCTGCACAAGGCTGTAACACTTGTAGGGCTAAAGGTCCTGGCATCTGAGGCATGCATGAGAGCTATCACATTAGAGGGCATCACCTACTGCCACTCCCACCTGTTTCCATTGCTTACTGCTATCAAAATGTGAGGGTTATGCAAGCTGCCCAGACCACCATTTGAAGAGCTTCTCCTTGCCTATCCACAATTTCTATTTAGTTTAGACCAAAAGTACCCAGGTCAGCTGATTGGCAATAGTGGTGCAGGAAGAACTGATGGAGTGTATCATTACAGACTGGCAAGGATGGATGTCTACGTTCACCATTCAGCCTTTTCTGATATGGGTGAGGGTGAGGACACATTTATGTTGATATTGTTTTTTCCTGTGAAATTTGACTATAGAGTGGTGATTGTCTAGAAGTTTTCTGACTTTTATGATACCTTTTCCTTGTCCTTTGATTAGAGAGACTAAGTTTCATTGTTGTTATTTCCTTCCCCCAGAACCTGTGGACATTTCCGAATTGTTGCCTTATTTTGCTTCCAGTTTGATATAGATGAGACAAAAATGAAGCCCAAGATACTCATTACATTGTCTTTCCTTGGATACACAGTACTAGATGGTCTGCCTTTTCCATTCTACCTTTCATAATTTTGTTATGTTTGTTTTATATATAATGTCCAGAGTTTTTAGATATATTTAATAAGAGAAAAAAAAGAAAAACTCTATTAAATCTTTGCAGAAAAAGAAATCTGAAAGATTTTAAGTCTTTAAAAATCTATAATTCATAACATTTTAATATAAAAGACTTTTAAGGCCTTAGGAACAAGCTAAATGCATAGTTCAATGGTGTATCATACAGTGTTAATTATGATAAATCTGTCACAAAACTATGTAATCACTAATGAAATTATCACAGATATTATTCACAAATGTGTATTTCAATTTGGAAATGACCTAATCAAAAATTCTCATTGGGTCCATCACAGAAGTTGTCCAAAGCTTATAAAATAAAGAACCTCATGGGGTATTATTTATCTTTCTTTATTTCTCTGTTTTCTTAAAATTACACTAACATTCCTAACTTGATCCAATATGATTTCATTTGGGAGGAGTACAGCTGCAGATATAAAACCCAAGAGTTTTATATTTCCTAACATGTTTTACATTTTCTCTCTCTCTCTCCCTCTCTCTCTCTCTCTCCTTCTCTCTCTCTCTCTCTCTTTCTTTCTTTCTTTCTTTCTTTCTCTTCTGTGTTAGGTGTCTTCACTGGGTGGTATAAGAGCAAAATCTTGTTCAGTGCTGCTTAGATGAAGTTGCCAGATTGATGAGACAGAAAGTTGGTTTGAAAGCTGAGGTTTGAGAAATAAGAGGTAGGAAGGGTTCCTGTGGATGCCTTTATCATGTTTTGTGTATGAAGAGTCGTAAGTAGGCTTTGCTAGTGGGAGTGTGTATACATTGAGGCAAGTAGAGCCAGTGGAAAGCACATTTTCTCCATGTTTCAAGGCTACCTTTAAATTTCAGGAATTTCAGTTCTATAAAGAAGTCTTCCTTCTTTTAGGCCAGTGCTCAGCCATGGATCAGTAGGGAGGACAATCTAAGGTCACTTCAAGTCCTGCTCACATGATCTCACTTTATTAGCAGTGGAATAGCATTATCTCATTCCCTTCCCATATTCCCACCTGTTTCCATTAATTTGATGTAAATAAAATATTTTTTTATTTTAATAATCTGGAAGATATAGTTCATACTAAGTTCTATCTTAGTGTGTGTATGTATGTACATATGTATATGTATGTATGTATATATATATATGCATGTATTCACACATATGCATATACATATACATACACATACACACATATTGACTGAAGAAAATTAGAACTAGGCACTAGGCTCAGTACCAAGGCACTGAGCTAAGAGGATTGTGCTTTTGCTAGCACTCTACCACTGAGGTATATCCCTAGCTCTCCCTTTTTTAATCTTGAAACGAGACTAACTAAATTATGCACGCTGCCTTTGGCATTGAACTTGTAACCTTACCACTTGTGCCTCCCAAAACACTGGGATTACAGGTGTGAGGCACCATACCTAATTTAAGAGATGCCTATTAAGATAGGAGTGTGTGATTAATGAGTAATAACTTCTTTAACAATAAGTGCATAAAGAGAAAGAGACAGGAGAAATGATTACTCCTGAACAACCTCTTTTCTTTCCCTAAACTGCATTTCTAGCATGCATTATGCCAGATTTGTGGGTCACTGAGTAACAAAATTCAATTACTCTCTTTTAAGAGTGATGGGTTACATATCAGGAAGTCAACACAAGCAAAGACATCACCCTCTAGTAGTTTTAATTAGATTATATTTAACACATTAGAGGTTTTAACTTTGCAGCTATCACTTTTGACAGCTACTTATATTTTCTGTTATGTGAGTAATAATGTTGGCTATTACCTGAATAGAAAAAAATGGCAGTTTTTCTTTTTCGTGGGCATTTTGGAAAACAGCACACAATCAATGGCAAGATTATTGCTGCAGTGTATTACTAAGACATTTTCTTCTCCCTTGGAAAGGAAAATAAATGAAAATGTGCTTTCCTAGGGTCTTTGCCCACCATAAGGTTATGTTTATTATCTAGCTTTAATGTCTTGATAGGAAATGGCCAACAGAGATACAGACATCAGAGAAACAAAATAAAAAACAAATCAAACTAAACCAAAACAAGATACCAGCCCAGAAATGTGACACATTGCATCACATGTCTTGTGTCTTTTTATTTCCCTTAAAATACTTTCTGACTCCATCATATTTAACAATTTATTAATAATAAATATCACACAGTTCCTACTCTTTTTCTTGATGAAATGGTATACTGAGGTAACCATATTATATAAACTTTCTATTTTCAAAAGTTCTTTCAAATGTAAAATTTTATTTGCTTCTCCCAAAATCATACAGTTGAAAATGGGATGCATTATTTTGCTCATTTTTCAAGGGAAACTGATGTTCACAAAATTCATTGACATAGATAAAAATCATAGCATTAGATTGGGAACCAGGCCTTCTGACTCCTATACCTGGCCAAGTTTTTTCATCAGTAAGTCCCACAAATTCCAAAAGAAAATTGGCTAAGGCTAAATTCCCCCAGCCTGTAGCCATACCACTGTGGCATCCAATCCATGAGATCTTAGATGCTAAGCAGGGTCAGGCCAGGTTAGTACTTGGATGGGAGACCACCTGAGAACACCAAGTGCTTAGGTTTGGGAGAAGGACCTGGCAACCCGCAATCCACTCCCAAAAATAAATCCTCTGTTGAAAACCCTATGAACAGCAGAAAAGCACTGACAATAGTGTTCCCTCTGTTGGTAGGCCAGAAGAAAGGGGAATAAGAGGCCCCTGCAGCCACCTATTTCCCAACGAGATGCTTCCCGCCACTTGAGATATTAATGTCAATGTAAGCTCCCTCTCAGACAAGTCCCTTCATCTAATGGTCAGTGCTTCCAAATCAGGAGGAAGCAAAGGACTAAAATCACCCTGGCATTTAGCCAGGAAGAATGATAAGGGCTTTGTGAGACTCACCCACCCCTAGCAAATGAAAAGGACATTGTTCAATGGACCCTGTTCCCTTATCAAGATCAGAGCAATCTGGATTCCTAACCTTTCGAAACATCCACTTCAGGGTCCAGTCTGTACAAGGCACTGGGGGAGTACATCAACCCATTCCAGGCACAGACTCCAGGAACTTTCCTTTCCTACCCTGAGGGCCCAAATCTCACTATAAAAGACACCTGTGACCCCAGCCCCAAGCAGCAATAGCCCTTTGCTACTGCCTGCCTACAAAGGTGTACTATCTAAAAGATATGCCTACATTCTCTATCTTTAATAAATTCAACCTATATTCTCTAGTGCCTGCAGCCATAGCCCTGTGGCATCCAATCCCATCAGATCTCGGAAGCTCAGCAGGGTCAGGCCTGGTTAGTACTTGGATGGGAGACCGCCTGGGAACACCAGAAGCTGTAGGCTTGGGAGAAGGACCTAGCAACCCCCTCCCAAAAATCAATCTGCCATTGAAAACCCTATGCACAGCAAAGAAGCACTGACAATAGTGTTTCCCCTGTTGTACAGAGGGTCACTATGAGTCGGATACTGACTCGACGGTACCTAACAACAACAACAATAATATTCTCTAGTATAATTTGTGTTTCATAAATTCTCTTTATGTAGCAAACACAAAAGAACTATAGTAACATCTGCTGTACTAGGAAGGAAGCTGTTGCGGTTCTCTCAGGGAGCCCACTTGGCCCTGCCAGACCTGCCAACCCACCTTCCTGGTCAGAAGCCTATAACAGTGATACCTGCACATCCATGTTTACTGTGGCACTATTCACAGTAGGTAAGATATGGAATCAACAGATAAGTAAGTGAATAAGGAACTCTGCCCAATGTCCTTTCTTATTTTACCTTCCTCAAGTCTCCAACATCCATGCTGTGTTCCCAGCTCACTGAACTGCTGTTCCTAATTCTTAAGGACCTGTTACATGACTCTATGCCTTTCAACTTTCTATTCCTCTCCCTAGGCTGTGTCTTTATATATCTGCTTGTAAAATTATTATTTCTAGTTCAAAGTACAATTCAAACACTATCAACTCACAGAAAATATTTTGTAACCATCATTATTTCCTCTTCTTTCTTTTTCTTCACCCCTTCTTTTTATTCCATTACTCAAAACCAACTTTTCCTCTACAAAGTGATGCCTTGGCCTCCAGCTAATAATCTGCACTCCTAGCACTATCAAGGACACTGTCTTGGTGCCTTGTTTACGTTTGTACTAACTAGGGACCTAGAAAACGGTGCCCAATAAATTCTTGTTAAATGAAAAAATGAATATAGCTCCTTCCCTGCATTCCTGTGATATTTGTTACTAATACTTAATATGACCTATACAACATTTTCTTGTGATTGTTTTGTTTCCATGCCTTCTTTACTTAGTGTCTTAGTTTGTATTTTCCAAGCAGACTTGGAGATAAACATTCTAGAACAGCTTATTTTTGACATGGTATCTAGAAACAGGATAAGACAGTGGAGTGAAGTAGAAATCAGCTATATGGGCAATTGGAGTCTTTAAACCTAATAGGGAAATTTGAGTTTCTGTAGAACATAAACCTTTGTGTTCTAACACCTACAGGAGATTGGATTAGGAGTACTTTGGGAACGCATTAATTTCCACTCCTTCAGCCTACTGCCCATAGACAGAGCAGGATTTGGTGGTTAGAAAAAGACTTAAGATAAAGAGATATGTGTGCTGGCTTTTGCAAATTAATCTGGCATGTAAGAAAACAGAAGTGTTAGTGGGACATGGATGTGGCACACATATAATTTAGACATCTTTATTATACCTAGTGACTGTGTGAATCACTGGCTTTTAACCAAGATCTATTCTTTTTTAGCCTATCCCCTCAAGCTAATGATAATATGAGTACTAATTAAATGATGGGATAAATTGATAAATTACTAATATAATGAATGGCTCTACTAAATTACAGAAATGCTAAGTCCAGTCAGGTTTCTGTGTCGACCAAGGGTATCACAGACCATATAACATCCTGGAATGTGACACACTCTTCCAGACTAACAGATTTTGACTTCTTAAAGCTTAGTCCTTTCCAGCACATAGGTATCACTGAAATGTCACCCCTGCCTCTTGTGGTAACTCCGCTTTCCAATTGTCACTTTGTATTTGAAAGTGTAAAACCTGGTTATTTAGGGTAATCTAACACATTCCAAAGTTTTCCCAAGCCCCTTTAATGTGTTTTTAGTGTGTGTGGTTATTTCAAGTATAATGCAATCTTTATGTGACATTGACATTTCCATGTCTAAATGTTGCTTTATAAAAACAAGTTGATGTTCCAAAAAACATTTTCAAAGGTATTTTAATTTGCACATATTTCCCTTTGCCTGTAAGATAACATGACCCAGAAAAATCAAGATGATTCTCATGGGTTTTGAGTACGAAACAATTTTAGTACTAAGTTGGCTGTGCACCTAACAGAACCCAGATTCTACTATCAATACGGTATGAGGGAATGGAGAATTTTAATAGCAATTACTATATTTGAAAAATGAGTACTTTTTTTTTTTGCAGTACTAGGAGGTTGAACCCAGGGCCACATGCATACCAGGGGAGTGCTCTGCAACTGAACCACATCCCCAACCCATTTTTACATTTTATTTTGAGATACAGTCTCACCAAGGTACACAGACTGCCTATAGTCTTGAACTTGTGACCCTCCTGCTTCCACCTCCTGAGTGGCAGGGATTACAGGCATGTGCCATCACACTCAGTGGAAAATGAGTACAATTATTATGATTTAGTGTTAAAAACTTTGACCAGAAAAAAGTGCATTGTACTAAATCTTCTTCCATAAAAATTAAAGATATGTGACTAGATTTCTGAGATATTTTACCTAAAATGACATATTAGTATATAGTAAGTATATTAAGAAAAATGTGACTATTCATGAACCTTAAAAATGCATGCAGGGAAACATTAGCATAAGTTTGAAATAGAACTTGCAATCTTACTTTGCTTGTATCATGTTGAGCTTTATGTATATGTGTATGTTTATACACAGACACACATGTATATCTGAGAGCACATGTACCTGAACACAGCCATGGGAGAAACTCATGTTTCATGTTACTTATAAATATAATATTGTTGCTGTAGTCTAGGCTATGTTGATAATATGTATCATAAGGTTTATATTAGCAACATTGTAGACCATCTCTTTTATTTTTTGGAATCTATGAAAATTTATAATTTTATGTTAAAGATTTTTTTCCCCATTAATGTCTTATAAAACTTTTCACAAATGGAGAAAAGTTGTGAGAAATTTTCAGTGAACATCCATAAATTTATTACCTACATGTTACCATGGACATTTTTCTGTACTTAATGTTTCATATAACTATCCATTTCCCTCCATATTTTCCATCATTTCATCCAACTTTTTGCTCATTTCAGCATAAATCATGAATCTCAGTACTTCTTAAGTATTTCATAGATTTGAGTAAGTTCACAGACCATGTTTTAAAAGGTATATAATGACTTTTTTTGTGGGGGGGAGGTGGTAGTACTTGGAGGTTGAACCCAGGGCCTTGCACATACTTTGCAAGTGTTCTACCACTGGGCTACACCCCCAGGCCATTTTTGATTTTTTATTTGGAGACAAGGTCTCACTAATTATACAGGCTATCTCTGGCCTCAGACTTGTAGTCTTTCTGCTTCATCCTCCTGGGCTGCTCAGATTAAACGCATGCACTACTGCACCTGACATTAATGACTTTAATACTATCATGCTTTGTTGTCTTTCATAGTCTCTTACAAAATACATTATGTCAAAACAACCTTGTGAAACTCACAAAAAAAGATTTTGTACCTTGATTTGAAGGAACAGAATAAAATTAAACAGCATGTAACAACTGTCTGATTATATAAAACTAATATGTAAGAAGCCCATAGTTCACAAATGGAGGTCTTGTGCTTCCCAATGCAATTCACTATCAAATATATTCAAGGATAAAGTATTTACAATGAAGATATATGGGCAGTTGTACTGAATTCTGTAATTATTTTTTTAGACAATGTATTTTTTTTCAAATGGAAACATAATTTAGGAGACTCAAAAGGAGAATAGAAAAGTCTGTAATGTTTGTCTAGATTTTCACTCCTTCCAGAAACCTTGAGAATCCTTCATCTCCATTCTGTTACAAGAATTTCTGTTAGCTGCTCTTTTAGATTAGGCCTGATGGTGATAAATTCTCTTAGTTTCCCTTCATGTGAAAATTTCTTGATCTCTCCTTTATTCCTGGAGAATATTTTTGCAGGATATAGAATTCTGGAATTATCATGCTTTTAACATTTAAAAATAGCCCACTTCCTTTTGTTCTTTATTGGTTCTAATGAGAAATCTGCTGTCATTCTAATTATTTTTCTCTGAAGCAGCTTTCAAAAACTTTCTTTACCTTTAGTTTTAAAATCACTGATTATATTTCTTGTCATGATTTTTCTTGTATTTATCCTGTTTATGGTTTTCTCAGCTTCCCAAATTTTCAGGTATATATCTTATGAATTCAGGAAAATTTCAGTCATTATTTCTTCAAATAATTTATTTAATCCTGGACCCTTTCTTCTTTCTGCCTGGGCCTCCAACACAGACAGTGGTGGTTTTTGTTGTTGTTGTTGTTGTTGTTTATTTGTTTGTTTTGTTTTTGTTTTGCGTGCGTGCGTGTGTGTGTGTGTGTGTGTGTGTGTGTGTGTAGTTCTATTTGTCCTCAGGCTCTATTTGCCTTTTTAGTCTATTTCTCTGTTTGTTCTTTAGACTGGAAAATTTCAGTTATTCTATCATCAATTTATTGACCACTTCCTCTGTCTTTGCTATTCTGCTGTTGAGTCCACGCTCATGTCTTTTTTTTTTTTTTTTTAATTTCAGGGTTTGTTTTAGTTCTAGAGTTTCCAGTTTGTATTTATGAGAGTTTATGCTCCCCATTTGCTTTCCTATGATAGCACCCCCTGCCTGGCAAGTAAGAAGATGCCCAGTTATTCCTCCCTGCTTCACCACCACAATTCTATGGTTGCCAGGACCTCATTTCTGCTGGATGGTGGTGAGAGTCCCCATGTCCCGCTTGGCCTCCTCTAAAACCAACCATGCCTGCAGCAGTAGCCCTGTGGCATTTGATCCCATCAGATCTCAAAGCTAAGCAGGGTTGGGTCTGATTAGTACTTGGATGGGAGACCGCCTGGGAACACCAGATACTGCAGGCTTAGGAGACAGAACTGGCAACCCACTCCCAAAAATAAATCAGCCATTGAAAACCCTATGAATATCAGAGAAGCACCGACAATAGTGTTTCACCTGTTGTAACGTAGGGTCGCTCTGAGTCAGACACCGACTCTATGGCACCTAACAACAACAACAAAACCATCCTGGGAGAGACAGGGAGTGTTTTCTTGTTCCTTCATGTTGAGAGGGAAGTTTAAGATCCCTTTGGGTTTTCTATTGACACAATCAGTATGGACCCCTCATTATTTTGTAGTGAAAATTGAAATGCCAGCTCCTCGGTTCGCCCTTTCCGATATTGCAGCTCTAACAACATTACTCTTGTTGAAAAGAGATATGCTTTGTTATAGTCAAGCCAGGAATGGAAATCTATGTCCTCATTTGGCCTTTGCTGTCATGGATGTGTAGGTGTGTGTGCATGTGTGTGTGTGTGTGTGTGTGTGTGTGTGTGTGTGTGTGTAGTGTTTGGTTGGAATAGAGCAGTTTTTGTCTAAAAGTTTTGTGTCTTACTAGACTGCTACTTTCCTGGTTCTACTTTTACAGAATATAGGCTTTTCTGGAGCTCTTAGTTTTGGTCAGAAGTAAAACACAAAGTTTGTGTGTGTGCATGTGTGTGTGTGTAATAATGTGTGGGTTTATGGGTTCTGACGATATTTCAGAGTGATAAAGATGATTATCAAGAAAATTACAGTGCATATTAAAATATTTACTTTGAAAAATAGTTTTGTAGATTTACAAGGTATAATGTGATGTTTTGATTTTTGTATACATTATAGAAAGATTCAAAAACGTAATTAACATGTCCTTCTCACTAATTTACCTTTTTTTGTAATGAGAATATTGAAAACTATTTTAGTAATTTGGAAATATACAACACATTATTAACTCTAGTCAGCATGTAGTGCAATATATTACTAAAACTTACTCTTCCAATCTAACTCAAACTTTGTACCTTTAGATCAATACTCTTCCCCCTCCCCTCCATCAGGTTCAGCTCTTTCCCCTGCCCTTCCCTGGCTCTGCTAATACCTATTTCTATTCTCTGTTTCTATAAGATCTATTTTTTAAGATTCCACATATGAGCGACATGGTAGAATATGTGTCTTTCTATGCCTGGCTTATTTTACTGAGCATATTTTCCCCCAATTCCATTTGTGTTGTTACAAATAACAGAACTTTCCTCTTTTTAAAGCTGTATAGTATTCAATTTTGTATATATACCACACAAAACATTGATGAAAGACATAAAAGAAAATCCAAAACTGGGAAAATATCCAGGTTTATGGATTGGAAAAATTAATATCATTCATATAATGCAAAGGAATCTACAGATTTAAAGCATTTCCTATCAATATGTCAATATTCAATACATATGGTGCCAGAAAAGACCCCAAGTAGTCAAAGCAATCTTTTTTATTTTTTATTTTATTTTATTTATTTATTTATTTATTTATTTATTTATTTATTTATTGTGTGTGTGTGTGTGTGTGTGTGTGTGTGTGTGTGTGTGTGTGTGTGTGTGGTACTGGAGAATTGAACCCAGAGCCTCCTACTTGCATGCTTTGCAAGCACTGTACCACTGAGCTATATCCTCAGCTGCATCCCAATTTTTTAATTATTTTACTTTTTATTTTGAGAAAGGGTCTCACTAACTTATTCAGGGTGCCTCTGGTCTCAAACTTGTGATCCTCCTGCCTCTGCCTTCTGAATCGCTAGGATTACAGGCATGAGCCACCATGTCTGGCCTAGCCAAAGCAATATTGAGCAAAAATAAATAATCTAAAAGTATCCTATTCTCTGTATCTCTGATTTCAAACTATATTACAATGCTACTATCATAAAAAAACAGTAGAGTAGTGGAATAAAAGTAGACACAGTAACCCATGGAACAGAGTAGAAAGTCCAGAAATAAACTTGAGTACTTATAGTCAATTGATTTTTGAGCAAGGTGCCCAGAACACAGAACACACAATGGAAGAAAGAACAGTCTCTTCAATAAATAAATGCTGTTAAGTAAACTGGTTACCCAAATCACAAGTATGAATTGGGACTTACTTCATACCATATACAACACACACACACACACACACACACACACACACACACACACACACCCTCAAATGGACAAAATGGATAAAAAATTTAAATGTAAGAACTGAAACTGCAATGCTCTTATGCTACTAAAAGAAAACATAGGAAAAAATATTCATGATGTTGATCTGGGCAATGATTTCTTGAACAGGTTCCCAGTACCACAGGCAATAAAATTAAAAGTAGGCAAACAAGATTGCATCCAACTAAATAAGTTCTGCACAGCCAAGAAAATAGGAGACCAAAGGTACAATCCATGAGTTTGGAGTAAATAATTGCAAACTATATATCTGATAAGGAGCAATTATCAAAAATACAAAAGAAACTCATAAAGCTCAGTGGCAAGAAAAAAATAATATAATTTTTAAAATGGGCAAAGGATCCAAATAGGTATTTCTAAAAAGAAGAGGGCTTAATGACAACAGATATATGAAAAAAAAAAAAAAATGCCCAAAATGACTAATCATCAGGGAAATAGAATATGCCCTTTTAAATTTCTGTTTCAAATTTTTAAATTTATTATTACAATTACACAATTTTTATTCTTTTTGCTGTCAATAAGAAATAACTTTAAAAAAATTTTAGAATGTGTTATTTGGACATACTAGTGGGGCTCAATGTGACATCTCAACATATGCCTATACCATACACTGCTCAAATCCCACCTGCCTTTATCCACAGTCCTTCTCCCTTTACTTCTCAACCTCTAGCAATTACTTATCCAAATACAGGTTAACTTTTTTCCCTTCCACATATGCGAAATAACATGTGATACTTGTCTTCCTATATTTGGCTTATTTTACTAAGCATAATGTCCTCCTGTTCTAATTTTGATATTTATTTCATAAAACCTTGTCACAGTTTACACTTCCACTAATAGTGAGAGTAAGTATAAGTGTCTCTTCCACATTTTGCCTATTATCAGTATTAATAAGCAAAAATCATATATTTTTAAGTAGTCATGTATTTAATGTTTATATGATATATTTTGTCAGTTTAATTTGCATTATAATTAAGTTGTTATAATTGTAAGGCCACGAATTTTTCACTGTTTTCCCACTTGCAGCTATTCATCTACAACCTACTTGACTATTTTTAAATTGGTTCTTAATCATATTCTCAGCAGTTCTTTGTTTTTACTAAAAAAGTTTATTTTTTCCTTTGACATATTCTCACTGAAGAAAATGTTGTTTTTTCACAATAACTATTATTTTATTTTACTTAAAATTAAATCTATTATATTGATATATAAAATTATAATATATGTACTTATATATATCAATAGAATAATGTGACATTTGAATACACATGTACATTCTGTGATATTTAAAGTAGCTTAAACATATATATCTTTTCAAACTTTTATCATGTATTTATGATGAAAATTTTCAAAATCCTTTCTTCTAGCTTTTTGAAATGTTCAGTTTATTATTGTTATGTGCATTCACCTTGCTGTGCTTTAGCACACCAGAAATTCTTACTCAAATGTAAGTTTGAATGAGAACCCATTAATCAAGCTCTCCCCCTCCCACCTTCCCATCTACTCTTCCCAGGCTCTGCTAACTATCATTTTACTCTCAATTTCTATGATATCAACTCTTTTATATATTTCATTTATGTGAGTGAGATCAGGGGGTACTAGTCTTTCTGTGTCTGGATTATTAAACGTAATGTAATGACTGCCAGTTCCATCCATATTGTCACAAATGAAAGGATTTCATTCTTTTTTATGACTGAATAGTATTCCATCATGTATATGTACCACATTTTTTTATTCATATATTAGTTGATGGACCCTTAGGTTGTTTCCATTTCTTATTATGACTACTGCTACTGTGAGCATGTATGTATTTTTTATCGTGTTTTCTGTGTTTTGGGGGTATTTTCCAAAATATGCTACTATATGATCTAGCAGTTACACTCCTGGACTAGGGTTGCTGGGTCATATGGTAGTTCCCAGAAGTGGTAATGCTGGATGACATATTAAATCTATTTTTAATTTTTTGAGGAACCTCCATGTAGTTTTCCATAATGGGTCAACTAATTTACATTTTCACCAATAATGTGCAAAGGTTTCCTTTTCTCCACAGTGCTTATTTTCTTTAATCTTTTTGATAATAGCTGTGCTAGCTGGGTTGAGGTGATATCTCATTGTGATTTTCATTTGCATTTCCCTGATGATTAGTTGTATAGAGTACTTTTCATATATCTGTTGGCCACTTGTGTGTCTTCTTTTGAGGAATACCTGTTTAGGTCTACTGCCTTTTTTTTTTTTTTTTTTTTTTTTTTTTTTTTTTTTTTTTTTTTTTTTTTTTTTTTTTTTTTTTTTTTTTTTTTTTTAATTGAGTTACTTGTATTTATGCTATTGAGTTTTTGGAATTCCCTTTGTGTTCTGGATATCAACTCCTTTTGCAATTTCTTCCATTCTGGATGTTGTCTCTTGATGTTGTTGACTCTTTCCTTTGCTGTGCAAATACTTTTTAGTTTGATGTTACCGCATCCTTTTATTTTTGTTTTTATTTCCTGTGCTTTTGGGATGTTTTATAAAACATCCTCACGCATTCCAATATCTTGAAGCATTTCTCCTAAGGTGGTTTTTTTCCCTTGAAGTTTCATAGTTTCAGATCCTACATTTAGGTCTTTAGTCTATTTTGAGTTGAATTTTGTAATTGGTGAGAAATGGGAGTTTAGTTTCATCTCAGAATGCTAACTATTTTAGGAGCACTTCATATTTCATACAGTTTCTGGGTTTTGTGATTATCTTCAGATTCTTGTTGTGATTTTAGTTTAAGTTGCATTGAGTATTTAAATAAATATTGGAAAAATGACATCTTATACCATTGAATCTTAAACATAATACTTTGTGCATTTATTAGGTCATAGTTTATTTCTCAATAATATTTTTTGCTTTTCATCTGCCAATTTTACACATCTTCTATTAGATTTACCATGAAAACATAACTGGCATAGTGTTGTAAGTGCTATTTTAAAACATAATTTCTTTGTTAAATTTTTATTGGCTTAAGGAAGTTGAATTCAATTTTCCTTGTTGACTTTGCACTCAGTGTCTTACTGAATTTTCTCATTAAATTGCATATTACTTTTAGGTTCTCCTGTGCTTTCAGTTTACAAAAATAGGCCAATTGAGGACTAAATATTACTTCTTATTTAATCTTTATTCTTTTTATTTATTCATTTTATTTTTATAATATAATGGCAAAATCTTCCAATTCAATATTGAATAGAAATGTTGATGATAGGCACCCTTGTCTTTTTCCTTATTTTACAGAGAAGGTAATCATTA